>JAQQAC010014595.1:0-34225 GCA_029783875.1 Phataginus tricuspis | reverse complement strand
ATCACAGGCTCATGTGGACCCAGACGTGCCACTCAGAGAGGAGCAGGCTCACCTGGCTAACAGTGTCCCTGCTTCACTTGTAAATCAGTCACTTCATAGAAATAATTCTCCCCGGTTCATTAAGCATCAGAATGCCATGGAAATGGGCAAATGCATGGAGACAGCAGCTTGGTGGTGTCTGGAAAGAGGGGACTGCTGCTAAGCGTGGGGCTTCCTCTTGGGGTGGCAGTGCTCTGATACAATTGACAGGTCGAAGCATTCATGCACCAAAAGCTCTGAACTCTCCACTTTTCAAATGGTTAAACTGGTGAATTTTATGTGATGTGCAGTTTACATGAATTTTTTTCAAGGCCATGGGACACAACAAAATTATCTGCAACACAGGTGTGGGAAAAATGGAAGTTCCTATGCCCAGGATCCTCACCTGACCCTAAACTACTTGATGTGATTGGCCCACTGCTATCCGCACCAGTAGGCAATGAGCTAGTATTAGCTGAGTTACTATATAAAGAGCTTCGCCCAGTGTTCTTGATGGAGGAAGTGGATTATGGACCTGCAGACTGCCGGATGCATATATGATTCTAGTGATGAACCTGCTGTTAGGAATATAAAGCTGGGTATAAACCCTTTTACCCCAAGAATGTTCCATTGTCATTTCTCAGCCTCACTGAATCCATAGTAAACTTGCTCTGGGCTGAAACCGTCAGGCAAGATATCTGGCATAGCCAGCAGGATTCACTGTAGACCAAAGAATGGAACAGGCTGCCTTCATGGGAGGGGTGCTTCAGTAGGCTTCCCCTAAGGATGGAAAGACCTTTAAATGTCACCCAATGGGCATGTGGTCTGAGGTGTCTTTCCTCTTAGAGGACTGGGCCCTGCCCCAGGACTGGGGGCAGGTGGAGGTGACACTTGAGGCAGTAGAGGTGGCCCTCAGCATAACAAGTGTCTGCTTGAAAAACAGAGTGTCTATGAGGTGGCGGGAACCATGGATTGACTGTTTCTCACAGTATTAAAAGTCTATAGATGAGAAGAACATGCTCCTGCGAGAGACACAAGAAATAGCAGCATGAGAACACAAGCTGCAAAGTGCTGTAAATTTGTTGAAGAATGAAATGGCGTTGACGCAAGAAGAGGAAGCATGAGAATATGAGCTGCAGTGTGCTTTGGAGGAAGTAAAAGATATGTTAAAAAATGAAATGGCATTGCTGTGAGGCACTGTGGAAAAGATAAAGGCCATGAAGGAGAAGTACATACCCCTATAGAAAGCAGAAACGGCAGCAGTGAGAAGAGCGGTAAGGTGCAGTGAAGGAGGTAAAATATTATTTGCAGATTGAGACAGCAGTGCTGCAAGGTGCTCTCAAGGAGACAAGGCCATGGAGGAGAAGGATATACTCCTGAAGGAAGCACCGGAAGAGGCACCATGAGAACGCCAGCTGCAAGGTATTGAGGTGAAGGTAAGAGAGCTTCTGAAGACTGAGCTAGCATTGCTGCAAGACACTGTAGAAAAGGTAAAGGGTGTAACAGAGTAGGCTCTCCGGGGAATGGTGAGAAAGGTGTTATCAGGCCCGGAAATAGAGGAGGAGCCAGGGAAGGACTCTTCTACTGAAAGCCCACCCAGTTGTAGTCAAGAAAGTAAAGTCACAGCAATCTCAGGTTCCTTTGGTAGAGGTGCAGCCCCCTCCCCAGGTTGTGGAGCACTCTATGCTCTCTGCTCCTGTACTCAGGCTGCGCTGGTGGATTTGGGCTCCCGGTTTCAGCAAAAGCCCTCAGAATCAGTTATCAGCTTGGCTTCTGCCTCTTTGGGATGTGGGGGGATGAGATTGTTCTGTCTGGATCAGAGATGGGAAAGCTGGCTTCCCTGACTGTTCATCCTGCCTGAAGGCAGTGATTACAAAGTGCATATCAGACCCCAGAAAATCACTGTCTCCTCAATTGGGTTATGGCCATGCTTTGCTCTGTATGGCCCAATCAGGGTAATTTACTATCCTCCCCCAATAGATGGCAGATGTATGCTGAGCTCCAACAGGTGTTATCAGAGGTAGGCATGAAAAATGCCCTCTATAATCCAGATAATTATGGCCAGGTGGGAGCCTTTTACTGTGGGGATGAGAAATGTGGTGCTTTGGATGGCTCCTGTGTCCTACTTTGGGCCCCTAGTAGCCATTCTTGCCCCTCACTTAGAGCAGCCCATAAGTGAGTTTACCCTTATGGTAGCTGACTTGGGAGAGGCTGAAGCAATGAGCACAGAAGGAAAAACAGTTGGCTACTCAGAGGAAGAATTTAAAGGGCCCCTTGAAGGTCATGAGGATCCAGATGTGGGTTGATTTAATAGGGGCAGGAGCAGACAGGGAGAAATTAGATAGGAAGTCAAATAGAATTTTACTGAAGCTGTGGCAACAACAGAAACTGGAGCACCTGTTCTGGCCGCTGAGGACCAAGAAGCAGAGGCTGGAGACAGAGCTACAGGTCTGGCCTGTGTGTTTGCAAGACTTCCTGCTAGAGAATGAGCCAACCTCAGCGGAACCTGTGCAGGAAGATGACTGGGGGATACAGTTTGACTGAGGGGAGGGTCAAGGCACCCACCCTGAGGGACTGAGGGGCACTGGAGGCCACATATTTAAATACTAGACCAATGGACCAGTGAACATACATGTCCTGGCTCTAGTAGACACAGGAGCTGAGTGTTTAGTGATTTATGGCAACCCTGAGCAGTTTCCCAGGACCCCTGCTGTTATAAATGGATACTGAGGGTAAGACTATTGGACTGAAGCCAGAATCCCATTGGGAATAGGGTGTCTACCCGTAAAGGAGTGTACTATGTATATCCCATCCCCAAATATATTTGGGGGATAGATATGCTGCAGGGCCTGTGTTTACAGACCACTGCAGGTGAGTTCAGACTGAGGATATGTGTGGTGAAGGCAGTTCTGAGGGGATACGCTAAGCACCCACCCATAGCTTTACCTGTGCCTTAGTGGGTGATTAATACCAAACAATACAAACTGCCTGGAGGGCATAAATGTATTGGAGAAACACCCCAGAAACTGGAGAGGGTGAGTATTATAAAGCCTGCCTGTAGTCCTTTCAATTCCCCAGTGTGGCCAGTAAAAGAGCCAGATGGCTCCTGTTGTATGACCATGGATTACAGAGAATTGAATAAAATCATACCCCTTCTGCATGCTGCTGTCCCCTATATTGCAAGCCTGATGGGCACCCTCAGTCATGAACTAGGAATGTATCATTATGTTGTGGATCTTGCTAATGCCTTCTTTTCCATTGACAATGAGCAGGAAAGCTAGGAAAAATTTGCCTTAACATGGGCAGTATGGAGGTGGACTTTCAGTAAGTTAAAATTGCAGACTGGGGTACAGACTTCCAGCATAGTTAAATAAGGCCTGGGATGTAATGTACAGAAGGGAGACCATAGTTAATAGGACAGAACTGCATTTTGAACATCGCTAAGAGAGTAGTTGTTAGAAGTTCTCATACTAAAATTAACAAATTTTTTAACTGTGGTGCCAGATTAATTATTATCATTTCACAACATATACAAATATCAAATCATTATATTACAGGCCGGAAACTAATATAATGTTATATATCAATTATAATTCAAGGAAAAGACAAAAAATAAAGAATAAATCACAGAACACAAAAGACATAGCCAGGGATTCTGAACCATGACAATCAGCATTTGCAATTTGCTCAGGGCTTTCCTTCTCTTTCTCTTCTTTTCCTTTCTCTTTCATCTGTTCAGGATGCACACCGAGGACTTTTCATCCAGCAGCTGCGACCCACACAGAACCTCCAGCCGAGGATCAAGCTGAAGCTGTTCGGCCATTCCGGGTCTGGGAAAACCACCCTCGTGGAGTCTCTCAAGTGTGGGCTGCTAAGGAGCTTCTTCAGAAGACGCCGGCCCAGACTCTCTTCCACCAACTCCACCCGGTTCCCTCCTTCACCCCTGGCCTCCAAGCCTGCAGGTAGGTGCCTGCCCCCAGCTCCTGTCACTCCATGAGGGGCTTGCTTTTGCCCTCTCTCCTCTCAAGGTCTAGGATGAGTGGTGGCTTTATTTTTGTCCCTTGGCTGCCTCTGACTGGAACCTGCTGCCTGGGTGGCTTTCAGGTGTGGTCTACCTGGCAGTCTCCACACCCTCTTGGCCTGCAGTGCAGACTGTCCCTGTGACAAGGAAAGGGCCTTGTCGACATTGTGGTTGCAGACACAAAGGCCGCAACCACAGATGCACAGAGAGCAGAGGCATGCCATGTTCTCTTCAGAGACCCTGCCCTGGACATCAGAAGAGCCGGGGCTGATACACTGCAGACTGTCCAGATGGAATCCTGGCCCCAGGCCGGGCCTCTCCCCTCATGCTACTTGGCATACTACAGACACACCCAGCAACGCAGGAACATACAGCAACACACCTGGGTCCGCAAGGAAGCACCCGTCCTGCGCGACTTCAAGTAGGTTGGTGGTTTGAAAGCCTACTGAATGGTTTTCACGGCTGGTCCAGTGGCTCACAGAGACCTCGATTGAAACAGGCTTTGCTGTCTTCCCAGCCTTTGCAGACCAGTTATAGGTGGGTTCACAGCCAGAACTGCAGGGTTCCCTTTCCTTCCCTAGGGAGAAACACCAGCAGTGCACAGACAGAAATTGTGCCATCTGGGGTGTTAATTGCTCTTGAGCCCACCTTTCAGAGTGAATCTAGTTTTATGGCGATAAGAACAGAGAATTTCAGAGTTTCCTAAACAGTGTCAACTTTGAAGCTCTATGCCTTGGATTCACTTTATATAAATGATATTACAAACTTTTGTATCTGTTCCTAGCATGAAAGCAACTGTTTAAGGTTTGTGTTTCCATCTCTCCCCAAGGAGGATGTCTGGGGAGCAGTAGTTGGGGGTGGGGAACAGTTGGCTAAGACTTTCATGTTCTTTTCAACTTCTTTTCTCTGAACACATCCCTGGAATTGAAGCTTGGGGAAGAAATAATAACCAAAGTGGGTTTACAATTAGAATGATTGTAACGTTGCTAACACTGCTGATACTCATTGAGCACTAACTATATGCCAGGATCTAGGCAAGTGTGGTTCACGTGACATGTCATTTAATCCATGGGACTGCCTTTCGGGGTACTCTTAATAGGGGGTTCAATTGGCTGCCTGGTGTCACACAGCTGGCAGTTCAAGAATGTCAGGTGCTAAAGCCACTGCTTATTAATGACGCTTTTAGCTCCATCTGAGTAAGGGCATTTTCATGCACACATTCTCCATTTTCCAGGGTAATTTTGGTCCAGCTTGAGGATGTAAGATGCCTTATGTTTTCTCTGATGCCAGTATTTTTTCCAGATTAGTAGGTGGGTTCAGCCTATGTGTCTGGACTAGACTGTGTTTCTAGTTCAAGGTCAGCATCTCTGGCAGTTTCTGGTGTCACCCCTAGGAGGAGCCAGCTTTTTTTGCTGTGATTGAAGGTCACTCCAGTCTAACCACTTAGAAATTGGAGGGAAAGGAGACTGTGTGTGTGTGTGTGACAGAGAGATCTATCTGGATCTGTGATCGGGAATTTTTGTAAGCCCTCACTGGAATGAAGATTATACCCCAGGAGCCTATGAGTTAAACTGAACCAGCCACACATCAGGTGGCATATGGTTCCTGGGAGGAAGAGATTTTATTTGCAGCTCAACCCTTACCTCTCAGGAGTAACATCTCCATTCATCTTTCTCCTGGTCAATTTCCCACATCTGGAAGAATCCAGAAGTAGATTCTGGATAAATTGCAGCTTACACTGGCTGGAATATTCAGCAAGAGTCTCCGTGTGTAACCAAGTCCTTCATCCTGTGCTGAGATGTTGGTCATGGGGCTCAGTGACTGAAGATTCCCTCCAGGATATTACAGCTTTTTAATGATCACCCGAGCCACACAGCTGCAGCCAGCACAGAGCAACTGCGGGTCTCGTGGGGAGTCCGTTTCTGTTGTTCTCTTCTTAGTTCAGGGCTGCCTTCCCTGGGCAAAACCTGTCACTGCCATGTCAAGGTGACTCATGAGTGGGGCTGTGCTTCTCTGAAAGCGCTGGTAGGAGGCCAGCACTTCTCTTCCTTATCCCATGCGACTTAGTTCTTCACAATCATCCTGGTGTCCTGTGGTCCAGAAAATGCCGGCTCTGCTACCGGAAGGAACTGAAGGGAGAAAACCTTCAAAATGTGTCCCCCCCCCCCGCCGGCATGATGTCACAAGACCTGAGGAAGTGCATCTGTGCTCCCTGTGGTCACTTCCCTAAAAAGAAGACCCTGGGATTTGCAAGACTTGAGAAGGTAGCGAATGCTGGAAAGACAGGAGAGAAGGCCTGGGGACGGCAGAAGGTGGTCGAGCTGGCAAGGCTGCAGCTCCCTGGGGCACACAGCAAAACCCGTGTAGAAGCAAGAAAGTGTGGAGAGGCCCATGGGGGGTGAGGGCAGTAGGTGACCTGTGTTCCAGGTGCTGTGCATGAGTCTATCACGGGAGTCTCACAACTTGTGAGGTTGCGTCATAAACGCATTTCAGAGAAAAGCAACCTGAGGCTCATAGACCTAAGGCATGTCTGCCTAATGCAAAGGCCAAAACCCGGGGCCTGTCCAGCTGCAGTGTCTGTCCAGTATGAGGAAGGGGAGGGGAAAAAATTCTGCATCAACATTTAAAAATCAAGAGATTTCACCTAAATGTTGGATATTTGGCTTTTTGTGGAGGATTGGAAGCTCTGGCTGCAGTGGATGTGCATTCCTGCCTGGGTGGCTGGGCAGGGAGGAAAGCACCGCCCTGTACAGGGGCTCTGCGTTCAGTCCCAGCCCTCTAACTCCAGAGCCTCTGGACCAGAAGAGAACTCAGAAAGTGACTCCCCCAGCCCATGCATGACATTTTGCCCTGTGATAGAGATGACACGATGGGGATGCAGTGGAGTTTAAAGACGCCTGGGCTAAGATCACCCCTAGTCAATGTCAGAGGTGGAATTAAGTCCCACACCTGTCTGGCCAAAGCCAGGCGGTCTCACAGAGGTCCTAGGAAGGATGGAAGAGATGGGTAGCCCCATAGCTTTGTTCTCTGGTGGCCTGTTTGCTCCAAGTGATGAGGAAAGTTTCTATTCTAACAGTCCCTGGAAGTGAGAAGTCTCGCGTGCAGTTGAATCTAAACCTGCCTGAGGCCGAGGATTGCCAGGAGCTCCCCTACCCAGCAGGAAGCAAGCACGCCTTGGGCTGAGGGGCCACCAGCAGGAGGCCACAGCATGGGGAGCCTGGGCCCGCCAGCCCTAGACTGGCCAGCTCAGCTTGCCTCCTGACCCCCGACAAAACAGCAGCAAGGCAGGCCTTGGAAAAGCAGATCAAGGCACACGTGTGAGGAGCCACGGTGGTCACCTTGGGAGGCCAGACTGGGAGAGGGTGGCAGGCTCCTCAGGGTGGAGTGGCCTGCAGGAAGGGAGTCTGGTTCTGGAAACGGCATGGTGTCACTGCTAGTGCCAGGGGCCCCATGACCTCGTTAGAATGATCAGGCTTTTTGCTTTCGTGGGAAGGGATGCCAGTGTTTGCACGTTTATGTCATGCAGACAGTGGGACGCTGGTTTGCCTTTAGAGACCGGGCCCTCTGTGCTGCCAGCTGAAAATGTTGGATGGTAAAGGTTAAGCCACCAGCCAGGAGACAGGCCCGGGCGGCGTGGGTGGAGTTTGGTGGTCTCTGCCTGCAAGGCTTGCCGCACCTGCCTGCCAACCCCCTATGCCTGCTTGCCTGTCTCGCACACATCCGCCTTGTGGCCAGCTGAGTGTTGTAGCTGCTGCACTGTGGCTCCACAGTAGGCGGGAAGTACCAGGGCAGTGGGGGAGAGAGTGCCCCGGAGAAGAGCAGCAGGAGGCTGCTGCCTGCTCTCCCCAGAGCGGGCAGAGGGAGGAAGTCTTCAACCAGGGTGCAGAGGCATCTCCATCAGGGCCTGCCACTTCCCACCACTAGGGGTCAGTAGTTGCCAAAAATAAAGTCCTAATCTGATACGTGTTTGCCTGTGAAATTATTATTTTTATAATACAGTAAACAAAGCCTGTCTAACCTTTTATCCTTCCAGTGAAAATTGTCAGTGATGTGCAGGAATAGCTGTCACTTACCCAATTTGGTCTGCTTTCCCTGGGCAAGCTGGAGCCCACATGCCACTAAAACAAGGTTTGTCCTAATAGTTGTTGTTCTCTACACAGGCTTCACAGCACAGGGAATGGCAAACCCATTCTTGTGAAACCACATAGCTTTTCTCAGACTTGGGATAATGACCTGCAACGAAATACACTAAAATGTGGACCATTTTGGCATCAAAAGTCAAGTCATTTTGTTTTCCTCTTTACATTTCTATTCACCAAGTTTTCTATCTTTATAAAGAGAAAACACATACATATGAATAACTCATTCCATCTTGTCGCCCTCTCCTTCCCTTATCTCTGACCTGCCCTTGATCTCCATTCCCCAGCCCGCTCACCTTGGATATTCTCAGTGTCCATGTCTTAGTCTGAAAATTTTGGTCTTTAAACAAGGGTGTCCTTTGTGTTTGGATCACCAATTTCAAAGCCAGGTGGGCCAGATGAAATGCTCATTTCTTTACTTCCTTGCAATGTGTGTCCCTATTGACTGCAAACCAAAAGTACCAAATGTAGGTGCAATCTGGCTCACGGAGCCCCCAGACAGACCAGCTCTGCCTTCACATGCTGGTGGGGGTCTGTTGGGAGAGGCGGGCAAGCCAGCAAGCACTGTGACAGTGAGTAAGCCAGGGCTCTGTCCCTGGGAACCACAGGCTCTGTGTCCAGACACAGGGGCCCCGCACTGTTAATCAGCTGCCTCTCCCCCAAGTTCCACCATGATTACTTATGTAATATTTTTAAGCTGATTCACCTTCTTACTACTAAAATACATTGATTTGAAGATGAAGTGGTTAATAACCTTCGGTGATGTAAAACCAGTACTACTTGCCAGAAATACAAGAAAATTCAGTGAAGAGCAAATGATGTGATAAAAATCTGAGTATATACAGTTGCCCACTCCCTCCTTATGAAATGGGAAGATTAGCAAAGAGTGAAAAGATGCTCAAGGCTTCATGCCACAAAGTGAGATTGGCCACTGGAGCAGCAGAAAAGCCTCCAGTGGGTTCAGTGTCATTTAATGCCATGGCCTGCCATGTGTATAGTTATTTTCATTCAATCTAAAGCTGTCTGGTGTACCAGAGTGGTATCACTCATCTGCCTAAGTCAGGGATCTGATGGGACTTTACGGAAGGGCAGAGTCTTGGGAAAATCACATGGAATCAAACATGATCGTACATCAGAGGCCTGGCACAGAGGGGAACAGTATGTCCCCTGGGGTTGATGAGGCAGGAGAGGTCTTCCTGTGAGAGCTAGAGCTCTGGGGTGAAGCCACTCCTGGGAGGTCTAGACTCAGAGAGGCACAACTGATGTCAGAGAAGCATCAGGGAGTGAGGAGGAGAGAAATACCTCTGTCTTTCTCTTCCCCCAGGCTCTGTGGTGCCTCCCATTGGCTGAGCCTAACCAGAAGGCAAATGACCAGCAAGCCTGGGAGATGCAGGCCATGGGGTCAGCCTCTAGGGCACAGAGCAGGGCAGGAATGGGACATGGGAGGTGGAGCAAAGAGAATCAACCATACATCCCTATAAATACAGCTGCAAGGCACACACGGGGGGCTCACAAAGCCCAGCCTGAAGCAGGAGTGTGATGAGGACAGAATGTATCGGAAAGGCCTACACATGGGTAAAGGCTTGAGGGAGAGTGAGTGGGCACGCTGCCCCGTGCAAGGTCTCAGCAGCTTCCTCTCTGGCCTGCAGTCTCTGTGAGCATCAGCACCCTGTACCCGGGCTGTGAGAACGTGAGCGTGCGCAGCCGCAGCATGATGTTTGAGCCAGGCCTCACCAAAGGGACGCTGGAGGTGTTGGTGGCCCCATCCCACCACCCACACTGTTCTGCCGATGACCAGTCCACTAAAGCCATCGACATCCAGAACGCCTATCTGAATGGTGAGTCCTGCCACCCCCAAGGGGAAGGACCTCATGCTTCCCTTTGCTGGACTGTAAGTCCTTCCCCTAAGGGAGCCTGTGCTGGTGGGCGTCTGTCACAGCCCCAAAAGGACAGGGGAAGAGCCATGCAGAGGGATGTTGGGAGTGACCCACAATGAAAGCATAGCGGGTTGATACCCCTACAAAGTAAAACTTAGCACCCTGCCATCTCCAGAAAAGCACTGGGCGCACCATAGGTGCTTCAAACATGATTGTCGGATAAATTTTTGAAGTAGAGCCAAACATCCATTTGGAGGGGAAATCACATATAATACAATCCCACTAGCAGTTTGATAAATCTGGATACGCAGAGAATTATTTTTCAATACGTCCACAGTCTTGGCTCATTCTGTGATAGAAACACAGGCAATTTTTCCATAGGGAAATAACAAGTGTGTTTGTTCTCAAAGATGTCCAGGGGGTGAAGCTTTAAATATTAACAAGGAAGGTTTACTCCATCAAGCATTCTGCTCTTCAGCTGCACCCGCAGGGCCCCCAACTGGGCCCAGGTTACTAGGACAGCAGTCCCTGCATTGCTGAGGTGCGGTTTAGAACAGGGAGCTAGCAATGTCTCAGACTCAGCTTCAAAATCTGTAAAATGGGGTCAATAACACAACCTTATAAAGATGCTGTGAAGAGTTTGTGACCTAATGTTTGTTTAAGGGCCTGGTATAGTGTCTGGCCCAGGGGACATGCCCAAAATGCCGCAATTGGGAGCATCTTCATGAAGGCCCATTTAATATCCCAACCCCACTGTAAAGTAGGAGCTCTGTGTGTATTAGTTAAAGCAGTGATTCTTTAGCTTACAGCACAGGCAGATCTCCTGGAGGGCGTGCAGAATAGAACAGGTCTACAGACCTCCCAGGTGTTGCTGTTTTGCCGGGAACACCACTTTGAGAACCACTGGCCCTAATGCAGCAGAATTACAGTTCATGTGCAGTTTGCCCTCGGAAAGGAGTGCCCGCTGAGGTCAGTGAGCAGAGCCAGCCCTGCAGTACAACCAGAGGCCTTGGCGCTCATACGCAGCATCCCTGCCCTGTCCCTCTTCCTCAGGCCGATTGTCCATTCCAAGCCTGGCTTCTAGTACTGCCCATACTCCAGAGCCTATTTCTGTGTCCCAGAACTCTACATCCTCCATAGGGCTTTCCTCCCCCAGAATGCCTGTGCTCCAAGAGGAGGCTCAAAGAGAAGCCTGTGGATCTTCCAAAATGACTCTTTCCTGCAGAATTTCTGGCACAGAATAAGTACCCACCAAAAAGAAGAATTAGGGACATGGAGACAGAAATGCTACAGCACAAGTGGTCCTGCCTGGCTGTCCCAGAAGCCAGTGGGTGGATGGTCGCATTCTGGCAGGATGTGGCAGCAGAGTGGTGGGGTTACCCATGTGTCTGGACAGTCATTGGGAGATTCCACTGGGAGGCACTCCGGGTCAGAATCTCACCCACAGACGTGTGCAGGAAAACCAGCCATACCCACAGCTCTGGGGCAGGGAGCAGCTGCCCCTCCCACCTCGCAACCTTCCACCCAGGCTTCTGCTGCCTCCCTCAGCGCGGGCCTCAGTGACCTCACCTCCTTGGGTTCCACCCACATCCTTCCTATGCAAAGGTGCTAATCAACTACAGCATCTTCCACCTGTGCACAGCAGCCTATTGGCATCTTACTAGCCTGAACAGGTCACTCATGCACCTGGGGGAGGAGAATTCTGTCACTATTTAACTGTAATTAAGGATAAATTTTGTACTGACTTTTATGCTCAACATTTTATACCCTGTTATATTCTAAAAAGAATTTATACTTATTTGAGAATACAGAATCTCACTCAATGTATTTTCTCTCACTGTGAGTTGATAATCAGGAACCCAAAGGAGGTAGTTTGTTCCCTGACTCCTTCCTTGTCAGGAGTAAATTGTGTAGGTAAAGGTACAGTGTTTGTATTAAGATGTGGGTGTCTAAAACAGCGTTCTTATGGATGTAGCATAACTCATGCCTTTGTGTAAGCGGCATGACGATGTTTATTCTTTGCCCAGGTGGTGCTCTCTTATTTTTTTTTTACATACCAATATTTGGAGGGGAAAAAAAAAGGTAATGTGTATATGCATTTTTCCACATATGCTTATAGGCATGCGCACACACATGCGTGTGTTGTGTGTGTGTATGTATATCCCGGAAAGTTACAAATATGATAGAGATATAGATACAGATATAATAATGTGTTCAGGGAAATGGATGAGCAGACACAGATATAAGTAGATTTATAGATAGACAAAAGGCATGGACGTATAAACAGACACAGGCACATATGCATAAGGGAGATACGTATTACCAGTATAGATCTATATGGATGTAGATGCATAAATAAACAGATCATTGCTCCAGATGGCATTCTCCCTACTGCTAATCCCTAACATGCTAAGAAAAATTGGAATTGAAACTTGGTGGTGGCATTTCACAGCAGTAATCATTGTCTCTCTAGGAGTGGGCGATTTCAGTGTGTGGGAATTCTCTGGAAATCCTGTATACTTCTGCTGTTACGACTATTTTGCTGCAAATGATCCCACGTCCATCCATGTCATCGTTTTTAGTCTAGAAGAACCCTACGAGATCCAGCTGAACCAAGTGATTTTCTGGCTCAGTTTCCTGAAGTCCCTTGTGCCGGTTGAAGAGCCTATAGGTAAGCTACGACGCCCCTGGGGAGCGAGAGCACATCCCCCAGGGCCGCACCTCCCTTGGTCCGTCCTTCCTGCTAGAAGATCCTCACTCTGGAAGCGTCCTGAGGCTCAGCTGTTTATTTTGTCTGGCCAGGAATTGTGTCATATCGCGTTTTGCTGCATCAAGGACCCAATCCTGATCAATTCTTTGAGAACCATTTCTCTCTCTCTCTTTCTACCCCAGAGCTGCGGTCACTTTTGTTGGGTACAAAGTGGCACACCTCCTTTGACAGCTGCAGGCCCTTTACCTAGAGGGTACGCAATTACTTAGCAATCTGAGCTCACCTTCATTCTCTCTGTACATCAGCAGTGGAAGAACAGGGCCATGCTGACTGAATACAACACCTCAACTTTATTCTTAGGGGGCAAGTCAGCGTGGATAAGCTTCTTTGCTCTTGTCACACAACAAAAGCAGCAGCCTTCCCTGGGGAAGTGTAAGACTCAACAGGAAGTTTTTTCATTGGAAAGAAATTATAATAATCAAACGACTGGGCTTATTCCCCCTCAGGGAACCTCTACTTCTGCTTTCTCATCCTTTTTCACATTTTTGTTTTCAACGCTCCTGTAAGTGGGAGGCTCTTCTACAGGAGCAAAGGGCAGGAGGATCTCTCCTGAGTCACTTCTGTCGTACTGCTGCATGCAGAGGGCTTTCTGTGGTTCATAATGGGCACCCCCTGGTCAGAGGTTAGGTCTCCCCTCACCATGCAAAGGGACTGTCTGGAGGAAGAGCTGAGAAACTGCCTCGTATTCTGGGTCAGCTCTGATCCGCTTCCAGCCACCTTCCCTGAGCCCAGAAAGTAAGCTCATCTCGTTGACCTGGCCAAGAGGTCATGCTGCACAGCGGATGTGGGGCCCTCAAGTCTGCAGGCAGGTTGCACACCCACCTGGAGAAACAGTGGGGCCTGAGGCCAGCACACCGTGTAGCACCTGGGGAGGAGAGGCAGCCGGGAAGGAGGACCCGCCTGTGAGATGTTTGTTCTGCACCCTCAGCCTTCGGCGGCAAGCTGAAGAACCCATTCCGAGTTGTCCTGGTGGCCACCCACGCCGACATCATGAACGTCCCGCGTCCAGGTGGAGGCGAGTTTGGATATGACAAAGACACATCGTTGCTGAAAGAGATCAGAAATAGGTAAGGGGTGGTCACAGGGGCAATACAACCGAATCGTGTGACCAGAGAAAGGAATTAAAGAAATTAAAGGCCCCTTGCTTGGCTGCCTTTTTTGTTGTATTTTTCATTTTTATCAAGGCAATAAATAACATAAACTAATCCAAGAGAAGGAAAGAGCACGGGATTAAAGAGCAATAGACTTCTCACTGCTTCCCCACGTCCCAGTGCCACTGTGCAGAAATGACTGCTTTTAGTTGCTTTTTGTATATTTTTTCAGCTTTATTGAGATAGCATTGACAGATAAAATTGTAAGATATTTAAAGTTTTTATATCGTGGTGATTTGATGTACGTTTACGTTGTGAGGGGATTCCTCCCCTCTACATAATGAATACATAAATCCTCTCGCACATTTATCTTTTTTTATTTTTATGCTAAAAACATTAAATTCTACTCAGCAAATATCAATTATATAATACAGTATTATCAACTACTGTCACTATGCTTTACCTCAGATCCTCAGATTTTCTAATTATTTTAGTTTTCAGTTCTTTTGATGATTATCATCTACCACTGAGCAGCATTTCTCAAAATACAAGGTGTAATACACACTAAGTGGTCCTGAAATTCATTTAAGAGACCTTGAGCAACTCTTTAAAGTGGGATGGAGTGCACAGGAAAGTAGCAGGGGGCATTCCTATCAAGTGCTTTTGTAAATTTTTGTTTCACTTATAAATATAGATGTGCAGAGTCTCAATGTAAAAATGTGTATTTTTACTTAGTGTCTGTCAAAGTTTGAACCTGTACTCTGTATAATATCTAATAACTCAAATTCTTTGTGTGTCAACTGAAGACACTTATCTGTTATCTTTCTGACATGAAAACTAAGGTGTATTTGTACAAAGCTACAAAACTAATCTGTACAAAACTACAGAACTAATATTTGTAAATCTAGGGTGGAACTTTCATGCTCATCCTCTCTGCCTGCTCCATCAACTGGCAATAGCGCCCCTTACCCTAACTTGCAAGGTGAGCGCATTAGGCCTCCCTTTTCCTGTGTCACGGAAGCTGAAGTCTTTTCACGTGGCGTTCCTGCCATTCTGTGGCACCTGAGGTGTCCGTTTGTATGACTCAGACCACACATGTGCCCCCAGGCCTCCTCAATGGTGTACATGACAGTGACCAGCAAACAGCAGGTGGGGAGACTTTGCAAGGTCACCAGGACTTCCTAGGCACTGACCAGCCTTTTGGACCAGTGAGAATCTGGCCCTGCATGGAAATAATCGGCGAGTCTGTCACTCTGATGAGGCCACTGCTCTTCCTTTAGGTTCGGGAACGATCTTTACATTTCAAATAAGCTGTTTGTTCTGGATGCTGGGGCTTCAGGCTCTAAGGACATGAAGGTGCTTCGAAATCACCTGCAAGAAATACGGAGCCAGATTGTTTCAGTGAGTATACCCAAGAGGCAAATAGGCAGTTGTAGCAGATCATTTATTAAATAAAAATTGTCCCTATTAAATTGTTATAACATCTTTATTTCCTATTACATTTCTGTAGATGTGGTGATTAATGTCTACACTAACTAATCTATTCCACTCACTTCTTATTTTTTGATTTACTGATTACAGCAGCTTTATGTTTTGTGTAGCACTCCTAAATTGGTACGTTAAGGGCAAACATCCCAATGGCAAGTTGCTAAGCGCCCCAGGAATGCTCCTGCCCTCCAGCACCCTCCCTCCGTGCCTGGTGGCTGCCCCTCCACTTACAGCTTACTGCTTTCCTGATGGGACATGCTGTGTTTCCAACACCAGGCTCCAGTACCAGATTTGCTTCTGGAATTTTCAGGAACTCTCTGCTTGCTCATGAAGCCTGGCTCTTGCTTTATGATGGGTCCTCGCTATGGCACAGTCAGCGGTGGGGAGGAGCCTGGCAGGCCTTGGAGGAACCAGTGGGTGTGGGTTAGGAACCAGCCAACTGTGTAGTACCTTCCCCATCAGGTGGCATTAGGGCTCCTGCTCCCAGGCGGTAAGGAGTCTCTTGAAGAGTCTTGAGCTGTGGTGTAGTGTGCTCGTCTGCCTAACATCCCCCCTTCCCCATTTCCTGAGGTTAGGGAGGTGGCACCCACCAAAGAAAGGGCCTGTGTCTCTGGGAATATTGTTTTTTGAATAGGGAGTACAGTTTAGCTGGTATAAAAAGATTTGAGAGAAGACTGCCTAATCAGTGAAGCAGTGCACTGTATGGCTGGTGTATGTAGTCAGGAAGGTGTGTTGATTACAGCAGTCTGTAAGCAAGTTCAGAGATGTACTTAACCAAGTTAAGAGATTAAAAATGTATTTCAAGCCAATTACCAAGATTACTTAGTTTCATTTGAAATACTTTTTTTCAACAGACCCCATGAATACCTAATTTATAGACCAAAACCCACTTTAATATTGATAATGGTGTTTATATTGCCTCTCTCCATGCTCATAAAGTGACCATTGCCTAGCTGAAGCAGCCACTCCAAGTGAGGGATGGAGAGGGGGATGCAGGGAGTAAAATGTTAGGATTTAGTTAAAATTGGTTGAGTCCATAATTCCAAAGCATTGAAAAGCCTCACCATCATAATTTAACATAAACAATAGAAAGGAAAGCTTCTATAGAATTTGATATTTGATGAGAGATTCTGCTTATTGACAATACTTTAAAAAAGAACTGCTCGGTACTCACCCCAAAAAACACTAACTCATGCAAAGAATTACATGCAGCCTGCAGAAATGAGTGGCATTGTGTCCATCTGGGCTCCGTCCATGTCCCCACAGCTGTACATTGATCTGTGCCACCCTTTCTGTTCCAGGTCTGCCCTGCAATGACTCATCTGTGTGAGAAAATCATCTCCACTCTGCCTTCCTGGAGGAAGCTCAATGGGCCCAACCAGCTGATGTCCCTACAGCAGTTCGTGTATGATGTGCAGGACCAGCTGAACCCCCTGGCCAGTGAGGAGGACCTCAGATGTATAGCCCAGCAGCTACACAGCACTGGCGAGGTAAGGCTCCTAGAGCCAAGGTGGGGGTCTGGCAGGGGCCTTAGGGGTCATTTCTGTGCCCAGTTCCAGCATCTGAGGGTGGTATAAAGCTGGGGGACCAAGTTCAAACTGCCCAGCAATCCACAATTTTCCAAATACATGGAAGCCTCATGTGATTTTCTTAACAGTGGTTATCTGCTCTGCCGTTCACCCTAAGATTGGGCATTTGTTTTGCTTTGGTTTGTTTTTGGGTCTCTGTGAGTTCAGGGGCACACCATCCCTGCACTGGGTGCCAGGGCCTCTCCTTTCTCCCAAGGGGCACCTGCCACCTAGCTGGGATTTCTGCAGCCTCAGGACAGCTGCACACCCCGGGCTGTTCTCAGCGCTACACAGACCTCTTGGGTTCACAGATGATGGATGATCAGAATTAAGGCCATGTCTGGAGACACTAAGCCACAGCAAACAGTGTCCCCAGCAATGACCAAGATGTGGGGATCTTTGCTCCTGGTTATGTCACATTTAGTGCTGGGGTGTGATTTGGGAGCCCTGTTCTAATTGCATCACGGGCCATCCCCAGAAAGGGGACAGAGCCTGTGCTTTCCTTCTTCCTGTGAAGTCAGGAGACAGAGAGCGCTAGTCTGGGCCAAAAAGAGCAGTTCTGAATACCACAAAACAGGATCAGTTCTGAGAAGTTTAAACACCAGAAGCTTGTTTCTCCAATCTCAGGTGCCATGTGTGACCTTGTAGCTAGTTTATGTGGATCACATAGGTTTGGAAGCTAAAACTGAGTCCAGAAGCCAGTGATTTGGAAACCAGAGCCTCCAGCAATAACTGTGTTAACTTTTGAACTCCAGTGAAACCACCTGCTAATCTACTGGCCCCTCCAGCAGTACTTAAAAGTGATTGAATCCAAAGGCTGCAATAAGTACAGGATCAAAGCTCACATTATATGATGTATAACCAGTAGGATATAAAAAAAAATCTAATCAACTTCCTCCTTTGGTACAGTATTCTCATGATTCTCATGCCTTCTGGAATTTGACCAGTAACTTCCTAGGTCATAGCCTATGATCCACTTTTTTTGGCATTGCATCTCTCTTTGCCTTTGAGACTTTAATAAAGTACATGAAGACCGAAGCAAAGGAGGGGAGAAAAGAAGGGATATCTGAATCAGGCGACCCTCCTGTGTTAGGCCGCCAGCCCCTCCTCCAGGCTGTCACTGCCCTCTGTAACCAGAGCCCTGGTCTTACATTTCTTCAGTTGCCTTTTAACATCCTTTTCACTCCAGGACCCACTTAGTCACCTGTGTCCTCAGTCTGCTCAATACAGAGCCAGTCCTCAGCCTGTCTTCATGACCCTGAGATGGCAGTGTCTGGGACTGAATCACAGTTACTGTTACACTGAATGCCTTTCCCAGGGCTAAACTGATAACTGCTGTACCCTACAAAAATTTTCAATACAAGGTTCAGTTTTACAGAGACTCATATAGTGCATCTGGCCACATTTATGCCTATGCTTGACCTCTTGTTGTCTCCTCTGGCAGATCAACATCATGCAGAGTGAAACCGTGCAGGACGTTCTGCTCCTGGATCCCCGCTGGCTCTGCACCAGTGTCCTGGGGAAACTGCTATCTGTTGAGACCCCACGGGCCCTGCACCATTACCGGGGCCGCTACACCATGGAGGATGTCCAGCGCTTGGTGCCTGACAGTGATGTGGAGGAGCTGCTGCAGATCCTAGATGCCATGGACATCTGCGCCCGAGACTTGAGCAGTGGCACGATGGTGGACATCCCTGCCCTGATTAAGACAGACAACCTGCACCGCTCCTGGACAGATGAAGAGGATGAGGTGAGAGTCTACGGTGGTGTGCGCATCGTCCCAGTGGAGCACCTCACCCCCTTCCCATGCGGCATCTTCCACAAGGTCCAGGTGAACCTGTGCCGGTGGGTCCACCAGCAGAGCACTGAGGGAGATGCAGACATCCGTCTGTGGGTAAATGGCTGTAAGATTACCAACCGAGGGGCCGAGCTGCTGGTGCTCCTAGTCAACCATGGCCAGGGCATTGAGGTCCAGGTGCGAGGTCTGGAGACAGAAAAGATCAAGTGTTGCCTCCTGCTGGACTCAGTGTGCAGCACCATTGAGAACGTCATGGCCACCACGCTGCCAGGGCTGTTGACGGTAAAGCATTACCTAAGCCCCCAGCAGCTGAGGGAGCACCATGAGCCTGTCATGATCTACCAGCCACGGGACTTCTTCCGGGCACAGACCTTGAAGGAGACCTCGCTGACTAACACCATGGGTGGGTACCGGGAAAGCTTCAGCAGCATCATGTGCTTTGGGTGTCATGACATCTACTCACAGGCCAGCCTGGGGATGGACATCCATGCATCAGATCTGAACCTTCTGACCCGGAGGAAACTATGTCGCCTGCTGGACCCACCTGATCCCATGGGGAAGGACTGGTGCCTTCTTGCCATGAACTTGGGTCTCCCTGATCTTGTGGCAAAGTACAACACCAATAATGGGGCGCCCAAGGAGTTTCTCCCAAGCCCAGTCCATGCACTGCTCCAGGAATGGACTTCCTTCCCTGAGAGCACAGTGGGCATCCTCATGTCCAAACTGCGGGAGCTGGGGCGCCGAGATGCAGCAGACTTTCTACTGAAGGCGTCCTCTGTGTTCAAAATCAACCTTGATGGCAATGGCCCGGAGGCCTATGACTCAAGCTGCAACAGTGGCACATCTTATAATTCCATTAGCTCCGTTGTGTCCCGGTGAGGGCAGCTTTGGCTTGGACAGGGTCTTTTAGGACTGCAGAAGCAAGGGGCATGCAGCCCATCTTTCCATGGGACATTCTGGGTCCATCCCTACTTCTGCCCACTTCATGCAGGACGCCACCCTCCCTTCCTGCTTCACCTACTTCTCTGCCGCTACCTCCCTCCTGCTCAGACATTCTGTTGTGTCAATAGTCTTTCTAGTTCAAGAGCAGATTACATTCTTTCCTTTGACCATTTGAAAAGCTATCATTAGTTCCCTTCATGTTCTGGGCTCCATTTCTCAATTTCCAGTGTCTTGATTCTTACTGATAATTTTACTGGAATTCCTAACTTTTCAATGAAATTTTTTAACTACTATGTTGAGTGTCCATTTAAAAAAAAAAGCACATATTTATTCCAAATATGTATTTCTTATATTCTTTTCTTTGTTGTAACATATCCTCAGCGTATCTCTTTTATATTTGTAGGAAAGAATCCCATGTAAGGGATCCCACTGTATGATTGTAAACAGACAATACGTGAGTGCCTTTTGCAGAAGAGGGTGTGTTTGACCTCATCCCCACCAGCCAGGAACTGTCTGCAAGGAAATGCTCCCTCTCTGTCCCTTGCTGTATGCTGATCGTCGCCAGAGGTGCTTCACCTGCAGTTTTTTTTACCTGAAATTTTTATTTTCCTTTGGCAAGGAAAGTGGAGAAAGGAGTCCTCCTCTAGTGAGATCTCATGGCCAGTGATGTTGCTATGATAACACGTGTTTTCATTTGCTTTTGTTTAAACATGCATGTGCACAGCTACATGCACCCTACATTCTGTCACGCCTCATCATTCCCTCTCATCTCAGGGAGAAGGTGGACACAACTGTAGGGTAACAAAGACCTGTGTGAGGATTCAGAAGACCCCGGACTCAGAGTTCCTGGCAGCCCAGTGCCATTTGTGCACAGCTGGGGTTTCCCACATTTAGGTTCTGGTTTGACAACTTCCTGTACTCAAAATCTTTAAAGGACAATATAAAAGAAGCAAGTTTTCTTGCAGTGATTTTAAATTGTGAGAGTTTTAAATGTTGGAACATGTCTTAATTCTTCTGTCCTGGGAAGCATGTAATTTAATGTTTTGTGTGTGTGTGTGTGTGTGTGTGTGTGTGTGTGTGTATATATATATATATATATATACACACATATATGCAGTATGTATATACATATATATTAATACAGGTATTTTTACTTAATCTATAATATGTAGTAAAAAAATTGTTTCTCTTATTTGTTTTTTGGGTTTTTTTTCTTTAAAAAAAATAAACTGTTGTGTGTTGCATTAGTTTCCTGGTCTTTAATTCAAAATAAATTCTCCTTTGTTCTGTTTTCTCTCACCAGTACCCTATAGCATGGGACAAACTGATCCAAAATCCAGAAAGTCATTGAACTTAAAGTCCTGGAAATGTAAAACAACCCCATATTTAGGTGCTTAATTATTCCTAAAATCAGGGTGGTGCCGGGAAGTAACAAGAGCCCAGCTTATTTTCACGTCTGTTCTCACTTTATAGAAAAGAGCCTCCTTCCATTTTCCTTGAAAAGAACCAAGTAGTCAAACTGACTCTTTCAGTCTCAGCAGTGGGGGAAACAGGGAGTTGTATTTCTGTCTGTGCACAAGTGGAGGAATATGCCCCTGAAGAAGGAAGAGAAAATCTACTGCAAAAGATACCTGTCTTGCCATGCTTCTTAAGTATAGAATACCCTGTACCTGGACAACAGCTAGAAACTCTACCTGTGACCTGCATGGTGACTGAAAGTGATAAAAGTTCTAAGTGACAAATCTCTATTTAGTAAAAACGACTGCTTTAAACAGTGGGTCAAATATAAAAGATTGGAAGAAAAAAGATTAAAATGTTAGCAATGATTTTCTCTGTGGTGCTGGGAAGAAAGTTTGATTCTGTTCTGCCCCAATTGCCCATCATAACTATGGTTTGCTTTTATAATAATAAAAGAAATACTAATGAAAGAAGACCTAACACTCCACCTAGACGTGCCTAGGAAACGGCACTGAAATTGTAATTGAGGCCGCCTTAGAAGAGTGGAACCCACTTTTCTTGTGCCACCTCCCTCCTTACTGTCAACTTCCTTTTCTCCCCCTTCCACAAGACTTCCCATCGTAGGGACGCTGCACCAGCTGCTGGGCCCCAGAGATGGGTGCCTCCAGCAGCATGTGTGTGTCAGATGCCAGACAGAGATTCTGAATGGCCCAGCTTGGGTTCCAGAGCTCCCTGGACATATGTGGGGTTAGGGAGAGAGTTCTCTGCCGGGCCTGGCCCCAGTGACCCTGGGACCGTGTTGGGAAGGAACAGTTCTCCCCACAGAGGTGGTTCTGTTAAGAAGAAAAGGGGCAGAGGGAGGATGCCAGCAAATCCAAGCAATGAACTGCAACATCTCTGTACTTTTGTTTGTGCAGGAATAAGGATGGGCACCTGTCCATGAGGTTATGGGGCCATGTGGGTCCTGAATGTGGAAGCCACACTTAGGGGTCATTCAATTCCACCCATGAGAAGACCTTAAGGACCACCAAGCTCACAGCCCCATCCTGGAAAGGCCATGGGGGACACTCCAGGGGGCCTAATGGGTCATCAGTGCTGTGACCTCTGGGCTGAAACTGGCAAAACCCCATTGTTGGTAGCTGGCTGTCACTCCTGCAGGAGAATGAAGCCGGACCACAGCTCTCTTCCTGCAGTTGCAGTGAGAATCAGAAGGTGCAAGTTCTTAGGAGCCACAAAGAAAAGCCTCTCATGGGCCCTTTTTCTTAGTTGCTATGAAGTGCATTTGGGGCCACGTTCCTCATTGTTCCATAAATTCCCAAGGAGACGTAAAAGAAGCTCCTTCCCTGAACTGAGAAGGCACCAACTGGCCAACGAAAGACTTGGACAGATTCAGCTTGGTGAGTAAATGAGTTTATTGGGGTCACTTAAAGAGTGGTGAGCAGCATTCAGAGAGCACTCTCATTAAGATCCCATCCTCTACCTTGTTAAGCTAAGCTTTTATTGGAAAACAAGGAATGTGTAGCAAAACAATCACAGGTATGCTAGCGCTGTGTGGAAAATGCAGGCGAATGGGGATCTCTCCCTTATTTCAATGTTTTCTTGGCTACTAGGTGTTCCTTCATTCCTTAAACCTTACCCTAGGGTCATGAGCAACAGGGAGGGATGCCTCCAAATCTCATAAGGAATATGACACTGCAGCTTGTGGCTGCTTAACATGACACAGCTTCATTTTGGTCACATTTTGGAGGACTGTCTGCACTACACTCATCACCCCGGGCTGTGCTGTCCTTTGACACAAAGTCCAGCCTGGGGCTGCACTGGGGGCCTGAGGTCTCATAACTGGCAAGAGCTTCCCAGGGCCTCAGGGCCTATGTGGTGTGACCTGGAGGGCACTTCCGGTAGCTCTGATTGGTGCCAAAACCTGGAATCCACACTTTAGAAAAGGAATCAGAATTCTGGGGGTGTGGGGGTGTGAGGAGGGATTCTGGTGGTCTTTTTGCAGAAAGGGATTTAATCAACACCACAGGATTCATTGAAATGATACAACTACACTGACCCCATCAATGTCTAAAGTCCACAACGGTCTCCCCAAACACTGAGGGGTCTTCCTAAACCCTGTGACTCCAGAATTTCCATCCACTGAGAAGAGCCTGGCCCAGCTATTTCTGCATAAAGAGTAAATCAATTCCAGTCAGGCTGTAAAACAAAGGCTCGTGGGGAGATGTGAACTTAAAAGTGGAAGACCTTTGGAGACTGAAGGGGAAGATGGCAGTGTGAGCAGGGTGGCGAAATCTCCTCCAAAAATGATATATATTTGTGAAAATACAACAAATACAACTATTCCTAAAAGAGAGACCAGAAGATATGGTACAACAGCTAGGCTACAGCTACATCTGCGAGAACTCAGCACCTCACGAAACAGGTAAGATCCCGTGACCCGGTGGGACCCGAGCATTCCCCCACCCCAGAGCACCAGCGGGAGGAAATGAATCAGAGTGGGGAGGGAATGGAAGCACAGGCCTGCCAAATAACCAGCTCTGGTGATATACACCAGGAGCACAGACACACATCACATGGTATATCGGAGATTAGAGAAACAAGGGCAGGATTCGAGATGGAGACTGCAAGCTGGTCCCCTCAATGGGCTCCCCGGGACAAAAGAAAAGGGGGCGCTTTTTTTAAAGTTTTAAAGAGACAAGAGCCCAACAGCGGGACAAAATAGTCCCAGCGCACTCAGCCCAGCAGGCTGGGAGTCTTGGGGAATTTCAGAACTCCTGGCCAGCAGCCGAGCAAAGCCGCACTGAGGCTTCCCACAGAGATCAACAGCTTGCCATTAGTTCCCCCTGGCTGGCACTGCAAAGGGTCTGGGGGAGACGCCACTGCTGTGGAACAGCTGAGGAGCGGCCCTGCCCACAGCAACCTCACAGAATCTACTCCCGGCTGGTGCACAGCTAAACGGAAAGGGCCCCAGAACCCATAACAAGGTATAGACTAGGCTGAGGCAGCCCAGCACACAGGCAGCTCAAGGGATTATCCCAGAGACTGCCTCCTTGTGTGTAGGAAACAAGCTCAGCCCCCAGAGAAGGGCAAGGAGAACAAGCAGAAAGGGACTTTGTTCTCCCAGCTGACACACGTGGCGCCTAGCAGCAACCACTTCTATTGCCATGAAAAGACAGAAGAATATAGTCCAGACAAGGATCACACAGACAACCATGGAGAGAGGGCTTGATGGGATAGACTTACAGAATATTCCTGAAAAAGAATTCATAAAAAGTCATAACCATGCTGATGGATCTACAGAGAAATATGCAAGAGCTAAGGGAGGAAGTGAGGAAAGACAATGCAGAAATGAGACAAGCGATTGATGGCCTTAAGAGCAGACTGGACAAGGTGAAAGAGATTGTTAATGGAATAGAAATCAGAGAACAGGAATACAGAGAAGCTGAGGCAGAGAGATAAAAGGATCTCTAGGAATGAAAGAATATTAAGAGAACTGTGTGACCAATCCAAACGGAATAATATTCGCATTATAGGAGTACCAGAAGAGGAAGAGAGAGAAAAATAGATAGAAAGTGTCTTTGAAGAAATAATTGCTGAAAACTTCCAAAAGCTGGGGAAGGAAATAGTTTCTCAGACCACAGAAGCCCACAGATCTCCCAACACAAGGGACTGAAGGAAAACAACACCAAGACACATAATAATTAAAATGGCAAAGATCAAAGACAAGGACAGAGTATTAAAGGCAGAGAGAGAAAGAAAAAAGATCACCTACAAAGGGAAACCCATCAGCCTATAATCAGACTTCTCAACAGAAACCTTACAGGCCAGAAGAGAATGGCATGATATATTTAATGTAATGAAACAGAAGAGCCTTGAACCAAGAATACTGTATCCAGCATGATTATCATTTAAATTTGAGGGAGGGATGAAACAATTCCCAGACAAGCAAAAGCTGAGGGAATTTGCCTCCCACAAACCACCTCTAGAGGATATCTTAAAGGAACTGCTCCAGATGGAAGCACTCCTAAGGCGAAAATGATGTCACCAGAGAAAATAAAATCATAGCAAAGAAATCAGACCATCCAAATGCTAACTAAAGGTAAAAAGTAAAATCAACACTCCACAAAAATAGTCAAAGGAAATGTAAAAGAGTACAGAATAAAACACCTAGTATATAAAGAATGGAGGAGGAAGAATAAGAAGGGAGAGAAATAAAGAATTATCAGACTGTGTTTATAATAGCTTAACAAGAGAGTTAAGTTAGACTGTTAGATGGAAAAGAAGCTAATCTTGAACATGTGGTAACCACGAATCTAAAGCCAGCAATGGCAATAAGTGCATATCTATTGATAATCACCCTAAATGTAAATAGACTAAATGCACCAATCAAAGACACAGAGTAATAGAATGGATAAAAAAACAAGACCCATATATATGCTGTTTAAAAGAGACTCACTTCAATCCCAGAGATACACACAGACTAAAGGTGAAGAGATGGAAAAAGATATTTCATGCAAAAAACAAGGAGAAAAAAGAAGGTGTTGCAGTACTTGTATCACACAAAATAGACTTCAAAACGAAGAAAGTAGCAAGAGATAAAGAAGGACATTACATAATGATAAAGGGGTCACTCCAACAAGAAGATATAACCATTTTAAATATATGCACCCAACACAGGAGCACTGACATATGTGAAACAAATACTAACAGAATTAAAGGAGGAAATAGAAAGCAATGCATTCATTTTAGGAGACTTCAACACACCACACACTCCAAAGGACAGATCAACCAGACAGAAAATAAGTAAAGACACCGAGGCACTGAACAACACACTAGAACAGATGAACCTAACAGACATCTACACAACTCTACAACCAAAAGCAGCAGGATACACATTCTTCTCAAGTGCACATGGAACATTTTCCAGAATAGATCACATACTAGGCCACAAAAAGAACCTCAGCAAATTCAAAAATACTGAAATTCTACCAACCAACTTCTCAGATCACAAAGGTATAAAACTAGAAATAAATTGTATAAAGAAAACAAAAAAGCTCACAAATACATGGAGACTTAACGATATGCTCCTAAATAATCAATGGATGAACGAGCAAATTAAAACAGAGATCAAACAATATATGGAGACAAATGACAACAACAACAAAAAGCCACAACTTCTGAGGGATGCAGCAAAGCTAGTCCTAAGAGGAAAATATATTGCAACCTGGCCTATGTAAAGAAGGAAAAACAATCCCAAATGAATAGTCTAAAGACACAATTATTGAAATTGGAAAAAGAAGAACAAATGAGGCCAAAAGTCACCAGAAGGAGGCATATAATAAAGATTAGAGAAGAAATGAATAAAGTTGAGAAGAATAAAACAATTAAAAAAATCAATGAAACCAAGAGCTGGTTCTTTGAAAAAATAAACAAAATAGATAGCCCCCTAGCCAGACTTATTAAGAGAAAACACACACATAAACAGAATCAGAAATGAGAAAGGAAAAAATCACAAAGGACCTCACAGAAATAAAAAGAATTCTAAGAGAATACTATGAAAATCTATATGCTAAGAAGCTGGAAAACCTAGAAGAAACAGACAACTTCTTAGAAAAACACAACCTTCCAAGACACACCAAGGAAGAAACAGAAAACATGAGCAGACCAATTACCAGCAACAAATTTAAATTGGTAATCAAAAAACTACCTAAGAACAAATCCCCAGGACAGATGGATTCATCTCTGAATTTTACCAGACATATAGAGAAGAAATAATACCCATTCTCCTTAAAGTTTTCCAAAAAATAGAAGAGGAGGGAATACTTCCAAACTCATTCCATGAAGCCAACATCACTCTAATACCAAAACTGGGCAAAGACCTCACCAGAAAATAAAATTACAGACCAATATCCCTGATGAACGTGGATGCAAAATACTCAACAAAATATTAGCAAACCAAATTAAAAAATACATCAAGAGTATCATACACCATGATTAAATGGGATTCATCTCAGGGATGCAAGGATGGTACAACATTTGAAAATCCATCAACATCATCCACCACATTAACAAAAAGAAGAACAAAAACCACATGATCATCTCCATAGATGCTGAAAAAGCATTTGACAAAATTCAACATCCATTCATGATAAAAACTCTCAACAAAATGGGTATACAGGGCAAGTATCTCAACATAATAAAGGCCATATAGGACAAACCCACAGCAAATATCATACTTAACAACGAGAAGCAGAAATCTTTTCATCTAAGATCACGAACATGACAGGGATGCCCACTCTCCCCACTGTTATTCAACATAGTACTAGAAGTCCTAGCCACAGCAATCAGACAAAACAAAGAAATACAAGGCACCCAGATTGGTAAAGAAGAAGTCAAATTGTCACAATTTGCAGATGACATGATATTCTACATAAAAAAACCCTGAAGACTCCACTCCAAAATTACTAGAACTAATATCTGAATTCCGCAAAGTTGCAGGATACAAAATTAACACACAGAAATCTGATCCTTTCCTATACACTAATGATGAGCTAACAGAAAGAGAAATCAGAAAAACAATTCCATTCACAATTGCATAAAATACCTAGGAATAAACCTAACAAAGGAAGTGAAAGACCTATATCCTGAAAACTACAAGACACTCCTAAGAGAACTTAAAGAGGACACTAACAAATGGAAATTCATCCCATGCTCTTGGCTAGGAAGAATAAATATTGTCAAAATGGCAATACTACCTAAAGCAATCTACAGATTCAATGGAATCCCAGTCAAAATACCAACAGCATTCTTCAATGAACTGAAACAAATAGTTCTAAATTTCATATGGAACCACAAAAGACCCCGAATATCCAAAGCAATCCTAAGAAGAAAAAATGAAACAAGAGGAATTACGCTGCCAGACTTCAAGCTCTACTACAAAGCTACAGTAATCAAGGCAATTTACTATTGGCACAAGAACAGACCCACAGACCAGTGGAACAGAATAGAAAATTCAAACATTAAACCCGAACATATACGGTCAATTAATATATGATAAAGGAGCCTTAGATATACAATGGGGAGATGACAGCCTCTTCAACAGCTGGTGTTGGCAAAACTGGACAGCTACATGTAAGAGAATGAAACTGGACTACTGTCTAACCCCATACACAAAAGTAAACTCAGAATGGATCAAAGACCTGAATGTAAGTCATGAAACCATAAAACTCTTAGAAAAAAACAGGCAAAAATCTCTTGGACATAAATATGAGTGACTTCTTCATGAACATATCTCCCCAGGCAAGGGAAACAAAAGTAAAAATGAACAAGTGGGACTATATCAAGCTGAAAAGCTTCTGTACACCAAAGGACACCATCAGTAGAACAAAAAGACATCCTACAGTATGGGAGAATATATTCATAAATGACATATCCTATAAGGGGTTGACATATAAAATATATAAAGAACTCATGCACCTCAACAAACAAAAATCAAATAATCCAATTAAGAAATGGGCAGAGGATATGAATAGACACTTCTCCAAAGAAGAAATTCAGATGGCCAACAAACACATGAAAAGATACTCCACATAACTAATCATCAGAGAAATGCAAATTAAAACCAGAATGAGATATCACCTCACACCAGGAAGGATGGCCAACATCCAAAACACAAACAACAAATGTTGGCGAGGATGTGGAGAAAGGGGAACCCTCCTACACTGCTGGTGGGAATGTAAATTAGTTCAACCTTTGTGGAAAGCCGTATGGAGGGTCTTCAAAAAACTAAAAGTAGAAATACCATTTGACCCAGGAATCCCACTCCTAGGAATTTGCCCTAAGAATGCACCAGCCCAATTTGAAAAAGACATATGCACCCCTATGTTTATTGCAGCACTATTTACAATACCAAGAAAATGGATGCAACCTAAGTGTCCATCAGTAGATGAATGGATAAAGAAGAAGTGGTACTTATACACAATGGAATACTATTCAGCCATAAGAAAGAAACAAATCCTACCATTTGCAACAACATGGATGGAGCTACAAGGTATTATGCTCAGTGAAATAAGCCAAGCTGAAAAAGACAAGTATCAAATGATTTCACTCATATGTGGAGTATAAGAACAAAGAAAAAACTGAAGGAACAAAAGAGCAGCAGACTCACAGAACCCAAGAAAGGACTAATAGTTACCAAGGGAAAGGGACTGGGGAAAATGGGTGGGAAGGGAGGGATAAGAGGGAAAAAGGGGCATTACGACTAGCAGATGTAATGTTGGGGGGACACAGGGAGGGCTGTACAAGTCAGAGAAAACACGTGGTGCCTCTATAGCATCTCACTACGCTGATGGACAGTGACTGTAATGGCGTTGGTGGGGGGGACCTGAAGAAGGGGGTGGTTTAATCACCATAATATTGTACATGTAATTGTAGATTAATGATACCAAAATAAACTATAAAAAAAAGTATAAAAGAAATCCCTAGATAAATGGGCTTTTGTAAAGAGCAAAAAAAGAGAAGACATTGTGGCATGCCCCATTCAAGTAATCATGCAACTACCTCCAATGAGATATGGAAAACGTAGTAAATATTGCAATAGAAGGTTGTCCTCTCTGTATGCACTCAAACTCCCACAGATAAATGGGCTTAGAATAGGTCTTAGCACTAGCATTAGGGTAAGCTGTAGAAGAAGAACGTTAATACTAACAGCAGTTTAAGCAGCCTAGATTTCGATTCAGTTTCACTGAGTAAAAAAAGGCATTGCCGGATGGGATGCCCCATTCCCGTAATCATTCAAATCATCCTAGGGGATAATGAATATGATCTTGGAATGTGCCTTTCAGGTCTGTTGTCTGTGCCTGCACTCTAACCACCTGAATGAAGACTGCCAAATACAGCTCTCTTGCTGCAAGGCAGGCGCTCGCATCTGGGCCATTCAGCTTGAGGCCTTGCTCAGGCAGCCTGACTGAAAGAGAAATGCTTCCATACAATGAATTCCGCTTGGAAATTTTAAAAGCGGCCTTTTTTCCAGCTATTGCCTGGCTGCCTCAGGAGACCCAGTGAAAACAGTTCTGTACAAGCGGGTCCTCCGTGCTGTCACAGGGTGATATCACTCGAATGCAACCATTGCCAATGTGATACAGAAAACATAGTAAACATTGCAATAGAAGGCTGTCCTGTGTGTATGCACTCTAACTCCCAGAGATAAGGTTGCTGAGAATAGGTCTTACCACTGACATTAGGGGAAGCATCAGAAGAAAATCCTTTCTAATAACAGCAGTGTAAGCAGCCTAGATTTGGATTCAGTTTAGTTGAGTAAAAGAAGGCATTGCGGGAGGTTCCATTCAAGTAATCATGCAACCACCTCCAATGTGATATGGAAAATACAGTAAACATTGCAATAGAAGGCTGTCCTCTCTGTATGCACTCTAACTCCCAGAGATAAGTTTGCTGAGAATAGATGTTAGCACTGGCATTAGGGGAAGCTGCAGAAGAAGATCCTGTCTAATAACAGCAGAGTAAGCAGCCTAGATTTGGATTCAGTTTAGTTTAGGAAAAGCAGGCATTGTGGTATGCCCCTTTCAAGTAATTCAAATCATCCTAGGGGATAATGAATCTGATCTTGGAATGTGCCTTTCAGGTCTATCCTGTGTGCCTACACTCTAACCACGTGAAATAAGTCTGTCAAATACAGCTCTCTTGCTGAAAGGCAGGGTCTCACATATGGGCCATTCAGCCTGAGGCCTTGTTCTGGCAGCCTGGCTGAAGGGGAAACACTTCCATAAAATGAATTTTGTGTGGAAATTTTAAAAGTGTCTTTTTTTCCTGCTATTTCCTGGCTGCCTCAGAGTGACCCAGTGAAAACAGTTCTGTATAAGCAGGTCCTCCGTGCTGTCAGAGTGATATTGCTTGATTGCAACCATCTCCAATGTGATATGGAAAACATAGTAAACATTGCAGTAGAAGGCTGTCCTCTCTCTATGCACTCTAACTCCCAGAGATAAGTTTGCTGAGAATAGGTCTTAGCACTGGCATTAGGGGAAGCTGCAGAAGAAGATCCTTTCTAATAACAGCAGTGAAAGCAGCCTGCATTTGGATTCAGTTTAGTTGAGTAAAAGAAGGCATTGCAGGATGCCCCATTCAAGTAATCATTCAAATCATCCTAGGGAATAATGAATCTGATCTTGGAATGTGCCTTTCAGGTTGGTCCTGTATTCCTACACTTTAACCACATGAATGAAGTCTGCCAAATACAGCTCTCTTGCTGAAAGGGAGGGTCTCACATATGGGCCATTCAGCCTGAGGCCTTGTTCAGGCAGCCGGGCTGAAAGGGAAATGCTTCCATAAAATGAATTTTGCTTGGAAATTTTAAAAGTGATTTTTTTTCCTGCTATTGCCTGGTTGCCTCAGAGAGACCCAGTGAAAATTGTTCGGTATAAGGGGGTCCTCCGTGCTTTCACAGGGTTATAACCCTTGAATACAACCATCTCCAATGTGATATGGAAAATATACTAAACATCACAAAAGAAGGATGTCCTCTCTGTATGCACTCTATCTCCCAGAGATAAGTTTCCTGAGAATAGGTGTCAGCACTGAAATTAGGGGAAGATGCACAAGAAGATAATTTCTTATAACAGCAGTGTAAGCAGCGTAGGTTTGGATTCCATTTAGTTGAGTTGAAAAAAGGCATTGCGGGAGGCCCCATTCAAATAATCATGCAACCATTTCAAATGTGATATGGAAAACATAGTAAACATTGCAATAGAAGGCTGTCCTCTCTATATGCACTCTAACTTCCAGATATAAGTTTGCTGAGAATAGGTCTTAGCACTGGCATTAGGGGAAGCTGCAGAAGAAGATCCTTTCTAATAACAGTAGTTCAAGCAACCTAGATTTGGTTTCAGTTTAGTTTAGTAAAAGAAGGCATTGTGGGATGCACCATTCAAGTAATCATTCAAATCATCCTAGGGGATAATGAATCTGATGTCTGAATGTGCCTTTCAAGTCTGTCCTGTGTGCCTGCACTCTACCCACGTGAATGAAGTCTGCCAAATACAGCTCTCTTGCTGAAAGGCTGGGTCTCACATATGGGCCATTCAGCCTGAGGCCTTCTCAGGCAGCCTGGCTGAAAGAAGAACGCTTCCATAAAATGAATTCCGCTTGGAAATTTAAAAAGCGGCTTTTTTTCCTGCTTTTGCCTGGCTGCCTCAGAGATACCCAGCAAAAACAGTTTGGTACAAGCGGGTCCTCCGTGCTGCCACAGGGTGATATCACTTGAATGCAACCATATCCAATGTGATATGGAAAACATAGTAAACATTGCAGTATAAGGCTGTCCCCTCTGTGTGCACTCTAAATCCAGTGTGGTACGAAATTTCCTTAGCAATAGCATTAGGTGAAGCAGCACAACAAATTCTTTCTAATATCCGCAGTGTAAGCTACCTACTTTTGCATTCAGTTCAGTTGAGTAGAAAAAGGACTTGCTGGATGGGCTATTTAAGTAATCATGCAATCATCTCCAATGTGATATGGAAATCATAGTAAAGGTTGAACTAGAAGTCTGTCCTCAATGTATGCCCTCTCAATGAATGGGGCATCGCGCGAGGCCTTATTTCACTGAAACTAAACTGAATCCAAATGCAGTTTGCTTACAACTACGCATTAGAAAGTGTTTCTTCTGCAGCTTCCCTTAATGCTAGTGCTAAGACCTATTCGCAGCACAGTTAAGTGTGGGACTTAGAGTGCATACAGAGAGAAAAACTTTTCTGCAACGTTTACTATGTTTTCCATATCCCATTGGAGAGGCTTCATTATTACTTGAATGGGGCATCGTGCAAGGCCTTATTTCACTGAAACTAAACTGAATCCAAATGCACTTTGCTTACAACTGCTGATATCAGAAAGTTTTTCTTCTGAAGGTTTCCTTAATGCTATTGCTAACACCTATTCACAGCGCACTTATTTCTGAGAGTTACAGTGCATACAGAAAGAACAGCTTTCTACTGCAAAGTTTATTATGTTTTACATATCCCATTAGGCAGGCTTCCTTATTACTTGAATGGGGCTTTGCGCAAGGCCTTATTTCACTGAAACTAAAGTGAATCCAAATGGAGTTTGCTTGCAACTGCTGAGAATAGAAAGTGTTTCTTCCCCAGGTTCCCTTAATGTTAGTGCTAAGACCTATTCGCAGCACACTTATCACTGAGAGTTAGAGTGCATACAGAAAGAACAGCTTTCTACTGCAACGTTTACTATGTTCTCCATATGCCATTGGACAGGCTTCCTAATTCCTTGAATGGGGCATCGCGCAAAGCCTTATTTCACTGAAACTAAACTGAATTCAAATGCAGTTTGCTTACAACTGCTGATATTAGAAAGTTTTTCTTCTGCATGTTCCCTTAATGCTAGTGCTAAGACATATTCAAAGCACATTTATCACTGCAAGTTAGAGTGTATACAGAAAGAAGAGCTTTCTACTACAAAGTTTGCTATGTGTTCCATATACCATTGAAGAGGCTTCTCTATTACTTGAATGGGCTTGTGCAAAGACTTATTTCACGGAAACTAATCTGAATTCAAATGCAGTTTGCTTAAAACTGCTGCAATAGGAAAGTGTTTCTTCTGCACGTTCCCTTAATGCTAGTGCTAAGGCATATTCGCAGCACATTTATCTCTACATGTTAGATTGTATACAGAAAGAACACCTTCCTACTACAAGTTTACTATATTTTCCATATACCATTGAAAAGGCTTCCTTATTACCTGAAAGGGGCATCGTGCAAAGCCTTATTTCACTGAAACTAAACTGAATTCAAAGGCAGTTTGCTTACAACTGCTGATATGAGAAAGTGTTTCTTCTGCATGTTCCCTTTATTCTAGTGCTAGGACATATTCAAAGCACATTCATCTTTGGGAGTTAGATTGTATACAGAAAGAACAGCTTTCTACTACAAAGTTTACTATGTTTTCCACATACCATTGAACAGGCTTCCTTATTACTTGAATGGGGCAATGCACAAAGCCTTATTTCACTGAAACTCAACTGAATTCAAATG
>JAQQAC010014591.1:0-12331 GCA_029783875.1 Phataginus tricuspis | reverse complement strand
TGTTGTTTGTGTTTTGGATGTTGGCCATCCTCACTGGTGTGAGGTGATATCTCATTGTGATTTTAAGCTGCATTTCTCTGATGATTAGCAATGTGGAGCATCTTTTCATATGCCTGTTGGCCATCTGAATTTCTTCTTTGGAGAAGTGTCTATTCATGTCCTCTGCCCATTTCTTAATTGGATTATTTGCTTTTTGTTTGTTAAGGTGTGTGAGTTCTTTGTATATTTTGGATGTCAACCCCTTATCGGATACGTCATTTATGAATATATTCTCCCATACTGTAGGATGTCTTTTTGTTCTACTGATGGTGTCCTTTGCTGTACAGAAGCTTTTCAGCTTGATATAGTCCCACTTGTTCATTTTTGCTTTTGTTTCCCTTGTCTGAAGGGATATGTTCATGAAGAAGTCACTCATGTTTATGTCCAAGAGATTTTTGCCTATGTTTTTTTCTAAGAGTTTTATGGTTTCATGACTTACATTCAGGTCTTTGATCCACCTTGAGTTTACCTTTGTGTATGGGGTTAGACAGTAGTCCGGTTTCATTCTCTTACATGTAGCTGTCCAGTTTTTCCAACACCAGCTGCTGAAGAGGCTGTCATCTCCCCATTGTATATCCAAGGATCCTTTATCAAATATTAATTGACTGTATATGTTTGGGTTAAAGTTTGGATTTTCTATTCTGTTCCACTGGTCTGTGGGTCTGTTTTTGTGCCAGTACCAAATTGTCTTCATTACTGTGGCTTTGTAGTAGAGCTTGAAGTCAGGGAGCATAATTACCCCTGTTTGATTCCTCCTTCTCAGGATTGTTTTGGCTATTCGGGGTCTTTTCTGGTTCCATATGAATTTTAGAATTATTTGTTCCAGTTCATTGAAGAAAGCTGTTGGTAGTTTGATATGAATTGCATTGAATCTGTAGATTGCTTTAGGTAGCATAGCCATTTTGACAATATTTATTCTTCCTAGCCAAGAGCATGGGATGCATTTCCATTTGTCAGTGTCCTCTTTAATTTCTCCTAGGAGTGTCTTGTAGTTTTCAGAGTACAGGTCTTTCACTTCCTTGGTTAGGTTTATTCCTAGGTATTTTATTCTTTTTGATGCAATTACGAATGGAATTGTTTTTCTGATTTCTCTTTCTGTTAGTTCATCGTTAGTGTATAGGAAAGCAACAGATTTCTGTGTGTTAATTTTGTATCCTGCAACTTTGCTGAATTCAGACATTAGTTCTAGTAGTTTTGGAGTGGAGTCTTTAGGGTTTTTTATGTACAGTATCATTTCATCTGCAAATAGTGACAATTTGACTTCTTCTTCACCAATCTGGATGCCTTGTATGTCTTTGTTTTGTCTGCTTGCCGTGGCTAGGACCTCCAGTACTATGTTGAATAACAGTGGAGAGAGTGGGCATCCTTGTCTTGTTCCCGATCTTAGAGGAAAAGCTTTCAGCTTCTCACTGTTAAGTATGATGTTAGCTGTGGGTTTGTCATATATAGCCTTTATGATGTTGAGGTACTTGCCCTCTATACCCATTTTGTTGGGAGTTTTAATCATGAATGGATGCTGAATTTTGTCAAATGCTTTTTCAGCATCTATGGAGATGATCATGTGGTTTTTGTTCTTCTTTTTCTTGATGTGGTGGATGATGTTGATGGATTTTCAAATGTTCTACCATCCTTGCATCCCTGGGATGAATCCCACTTGATCATGGTGTATGATCCTCTTGATGTATTTTTGAATTCAGTTTGCTAATATTTTGTTGAGTATTTTTGCATCTACGTTCATCAGGGATATTGGTCTGTAATTTTCTTTTTTGGTGAGGTCTTTGCCAGTTTTGGTATTAGAGTGATGCTGGCTTCATAGAAAGAGTTTGGAAGTATTCCCTCCTCTTCTATTTTTTGGAAAACTTGAAGGAGAATGGGTGTTATTTCTTCTCTATATGTCTGGTAGAATTCAGAGGTGAATCCATCAGGTCCGGGGGCTTTGTTCTTGGGTAGTTTTTTGATTACCGATTCATTTTCGTTGCTGGTGACTGGTCTGTTTAGTTTTTCTGTTTCCTTCTTGGTGAGTCTTGGAAGGTTGTATTTTTCTAAGAAGTTGTCCATTTCTTCTAGGTTTTGAGGCTTGTTAGCATACAGATGCTCATAATATTCTCTTATAATTCTTTGTATTTTGTGGGGTCCGTTGTTATTTTTTTCTCATTTCTGATTCTGTTCATGTGTGTAGTTTTTCTTTTTCTCTTAATGAGTCTGGCTAGGGGTTTATCTATTTTGTTTATTTTTCAAAGAACCAGCTCTTGGTTTCATTGATTTTTTCTATTGTTTTATTCTTCCCAATTTTGTTTATTTCTTCTCTGATCTTTATTATGTCCCTCCTTCTGGTGACTTTGGGCCTCATTTGTTCTTCTTTTCCAATTTCAGTAATTGTGACTTTAGACTGTTCATTTGGGAATGTTCTTCCTTCTTTAAATAGGCCTGGATTGCAATAGACTTTCCTCTTAGAACTGCCTTTCTGCGTCCCACAGAAGTTGTGGCTTTGTGTTGTTGTTGTCATTAGTCTCCATATATTCTTTGATTTCTGTTTTGATTTGGTCATTAACCCATTAATTAATTAGGAGAATGTTGTTAAGTCTCCATGTATTTGTGAGCCTTTTTCATTTCTTTCTAAAATTTATTTCTAGTTTTTTACCTTTGTGATCTGAGAAGTTGGTTGGTAGAATTTCAATATTTTTGAATTTATTGAGGTTCTTTTTGTGGCCTATTATGTGGTCTATTCTGGAGAATGTTCCATGTGCACTTGAGAAGAATGTGTATCCTGTTGCTTTTGGGTGCAGAGTTCTGTAGATGTCTGTTAGGTCCATCTGTTCTAGTGTGTTGTTCAGTACCTCTGTGTCTTTACTTATTTTCTGTCCAGTTGATCTGTCCTTTGGAGTGAGTGGTGTGTTGAAGTCTCCTAAAATGAATGCATTGCTTTCTATTTCCTCCTTTAATTCTGTTAGTATTTGTTTCAGATATGCTGGTGCTCCTGTGTTGGGTGCATATATATTTATAATGGTTATATCCTCTTGTTGGACTGACTCCTTTATCATTATGTAATGTCCTTCTTTATCTCTTGCTGCTCTCTTCGTTTTCAAGTCTATTTTGTCTGATACAAGTACTGCAACACCTGCTTTTTTCTCCTTGTTTGCATGAAATATCTTTCTTCATCCCTTGACTTTTAGTCTGTGTATGTCTTTGGGTTTAAAGTGAGTGTCTTGAAGGCAGCATATAGATGGGTCTTGTCTTTTTATTCATTCAGTGACTCTGTATCTTTTGAGTGGTGCATTCAGTCCATTTACATTTAGGGTGATTATGGATAGGTATGTACTTATTGGCATTGTAGGCTTCAGATTCGTGGTTACCAAAGGTTTGAGGTTAACCTCCCTACTATCTAAAATGTGGAGAGCGGTTGGGACAGAAGGAGCACGAGTACAGGACAGGACTGAGTGTGTTTTTGTGCCTAGTCTCCATCTAAGGCCTGAACCGGGCCTGACTATGAAAGTAACCTTGAAAAGTTTCCTCATTTCCAGGAACAAGTATCTCAGAAATGCAGGGAGGTCTTATCTCAAGGCCAGCCACCTGGACCAGATGCCCCCAGGTGTATGTGACCTAAGTATAGGATTGATGTCCTATTGTATTGATCTGTGGGCAATACTTAAGTGATTGGATTTGAGGTCATTGACAAGGATATGTGAATCTAATCTGTAGGCAATACATGTGTATATAAGCCATGCCAGAATAAAGCTTCTTTGCATTCTGCACCAGACAGTTTGCCCTCCTGTCGTCTTGTATATACAGCCCGACGCCCCCACTCAGGAACTGTTCGACTCCTGCCAGCAGGCCCCGGCACTAAAAGTCTAACAACTCACTTAATATGCTATTACAAACACAATCTAAAGGTTCTTTTTTTGTTTGTTTGTTTGTTTGTTTCCTCCTTTTTCTTCCTCCTCCATTCTTTATATATTAGGTATCATATTCTGTACTGTTTGTCAATCCCTTCACTGACTTTAGGGATAGTTCATTTAATTTTGCATTTTCTTAGTAATTAGCTGTTCTATTTTCTTTACTGTGGTTTTATTACCTCTGGTGACAGCTATTAAACTGTAGGAACACTTCCATCTATAGCAGTCCCTCCAAAATACACTGTAGAGATGGTTTGTGGGAGGCAAATTCTCTCAGCTTTTGCTCATCTGGGAATTGTTTAATGCCTCCTTCAAATTTAAATGATAATCTTGCTGGATAAAGTAATCTTTGTTCAAGGCCCTTCTACTTCATTGCATTAAATACATCATGCCACTCCCTTCTGGCCTGTAAGGTTTCTGCTGAGAAGTCTGATGAGAACCTGATGAGTTTTCCTTCGTATGTAATCTTATTTCTCTCTCTGGCTGCTTTTAATAGTCTGTTCTTATCCTTGATCTTTGCCGTTTTAATTACTATATGTCTTGCTGTTGTCTTCCTTGGGTCCCTTGTGTTGGGAGATCTGCGCACCTCCATGGCCTGAGAGAGTATCTCCTTCCCCAGATTGGGGAAGTTTTCAGCAATCACCTCCTCAAAGACACTTTCTATCCCTTTTTCTCTCTCTTCTTCTGGCACCCTTATAATGCGAATATTGTTCCATTTGGATTGGTCACACAGTTCTCTCAATATTCTTTCATTCTTAGAGATCCTTTTTTCTCTCAGTGCCTCAGCTTCTTTGTATTCCTCTTCTCTAGTTTCCATTTCATTTATCCTCTCCTCCACTATATCCAATCTGCTTTTAAATCTTTTTCAGGAGTTGTATTCATAATTTTACTCTGGACCAGGTTCCTTTGGCGTTTCATAGTTGTGTATGGCGCCTTCTAGTGCCCAGAAGCTCTACTCTCTGGAGCTGCTGGGCCCCTGAAGCAATGTCAGGGATTGTAGGGGAGTGGTATTGGTGCCTTGGGGGAGGAAAGGGCTGTTTCCTGGTTCCTGGCTGTTATGCCTGTCTCCACTGCCTGAACCAGTGGGCTGAGCACACAGGTATAAGCCTCTGTGCTTTGCGTTTTTAGGTGCTGTAGACAGATCTTCCCTCTGGCTGGCCTAACACCAGGGAAGGGTTTCCCAGTTGCAAGCCCGGTGGGGCTGGCCAGGAGAAAGGCGCACTTGTCTGCCTGTCACAGAAGGGGTTCCTGGAGCCGTGCAGGCAGCCAGGGAGCTGGCACACCTGGAGATTGTGCAAACTCCCAACCTGCTGGGCAGAGTGCTCCCAGACAATTTTGTCTACCTGTCCATTCTCCTGAGCAGTAAGCTCTGTGCAATCCTTGCCCCTTTAGCAGCCCTCTTCTTAAGGGCTTCTTTGTTAGGAAGTCTCTCAGACTGCCCGCCTTTCTTTTGTCTGGGTATGGATCCCTGCTTTCACAAGCAGCTGGAATCTTACTCTCTCCAGGAATTCGCCTGTCTTAGCTTTCCAACCCCATACTCACAAGAGTATCATGCAAGCACCATGAAATGTAGGTTTGTGCTCCCAGAACAGATCTCCAGAGTTAGGTATTCAGCAGTCCCAGTTCTCCACTCCCTCTCTGCTCTGTTCCTGTTCCTCCTGCCAGTGAGCTGGGGTGGGGGAAGGGCTTCAATCCCTCAGGACCACAGCTTTAGTACGTTACCCTTTTCTGTGAGGGCTGCTCTTGTTTCCAGGTGTATGCAGTTTGTTCCCGTCCTCTTTCCCGTTGCTCTTTCAAGAGTAGTTGTAGTAGCTTTATTTTCATATTATATGTGGTTTTAGGAGGAAGCCTCTGTCTCACCTCTCACGCCACCATCTTTGATCGAATCCTCAAGGACTTCATTTGATATGGAATTTTTTAATGATTGAATCTCCATCTGAAATTTGTCCCTGCATTCTTGAATATTTTTATGTACCTCCATGAGCATGTTTATGATTTTTATTTTAAACTCTCTTTCAGGAAGATGGGTGAGTTTGGTTTCATTTGGTCCTTTTTCTGGGGTTTGTAATATTTTGGTCTGAACCAGTTTTCTTTGATGTTTCATAATTCTATGTGGTACCTTCTAGTGCCCAGAAGCTCTAGTCTCTGGAGCTTCTCAGTCCCTAGAGTGAGATTGGGGGTCATAGGGGAGTGGCGCTGGTGTCTTGGGGCAGGAAAGAGCTGTTTCCTGATTCCTGGCTGCAGTGCCTGTCTCCAGTATCAGAGCCAGTGGGCCAAGCACACAGGTATAAGCCTCTGTGCTTTGCCTTTGTAGTTGCTGTAGAAGGGCTTCCCTCTGGCCTAAAGCCAGGGTAGGGTTTTCTGGTTTGCAAACCAGGTGGGGCTGACGCACTAGGCTGCCTATCACGGAGGGGTCCTTGGAGCTGTATAGCCAGCCAGGGAGCTGCAGTTCCTGAACATCATGAAAGTTCCGATCCTACTGTGCAGAGTACACCTGGATAATTCTGTCTATGTGTCCGTTCTCCTGAGCAACAAGCTCTGTGCAATCCTTGCCCCTTTAGCAGCCCTCTTGCTGTTAGGAAGTCTCTCAGGCTCCCCGCCTTTCTTTTGTCCCAGAGCAGCCAGATATGGATCCCTGCTTTGCACAACAGCTGGAATCTCAGTCTCTCTGGGAATTCTGCCTGTCTTAGCTTTCCAACGCCCCACTCATGAGAGTACCATGCAAGCACCATGAAATGTAGGTTTGTGCTCCCAGAGCAGATCTCTGGAGATAGGTATTCAGCAGTCCCAGGCCCCCACTCCCTCCCTGCTCTGTTTCTCTTCCTCACCCCAGAGAGCTGGGGTGGGGGAAGGGTTTGGGTCCTGCCAGGTCACGACTTTGGTATGTTACCCTGTTCCGTGAGGTTTATTCTTTTCTCCAGGTGTATGCAGTTTGGCGCAGTCCTCTTTCTGGTTGCCTTTTCAGGATTAGTTGTATTAGTTATATTTTTGTATTATATGCGGTTTTAGAAGGAAGACTCTCTCTCACCTCTCACGCCACCATCTTTTCAGCTGGTGGTCCAGATGTTTCTTGATTCGGTCCAGCCTCACCAGTGGAACCGTTCAATAAAGAAAGGTATCAATCAGGCTTCTCACATCCAGCCTCCCCTCCTGCAAAAAGCCTGAGGCTCTGCTTCCTCCAGGAGAGGGCAGTGGCCTCCAGGGATGCCCCTCTCCCCCTGCAGGCTGAAGCCAGAGATCTTCTGCAATCAGTTTGCTTTTTGGAACAGGTCAGAGGCTCTTCCCAGCAGGAGACGAAGTCTACATCCAGGTAAGGGTTTCGGGTGGGGGCAAGGGATGTAGACTACTTCTTGCCAATGTGCTTATCTTTATGCTTTATGCCTGCGTTTTATGGGGGGCACCTGGGTTCCTTGATCCTGTACCAATGGAAAAGGAATTCATCAGGGTGGCTACTACCAGAAACTGCTTCTCTCAGTGCCCTAACCTGTGCAGGGCCAGGCCAACAGAACACTGGGTGCTTCAACAGGGCTTCCCAGGCTGAGTTCCTTGGGAGGCAGGAGGCCCAGGAAGGTATTTTTACCTGTCTTTTCCATGGTTTGCGAAAAGTTCTGCCAGAAACAGCTCCTCTCTGAGCTCTGCTGCCCATCTGCAAACCTCGGCTGTGCCTGATTGCCAGCCAGGTCACATCTCTCTTGTACTTATGAGCCTGTTCTTTCCCTGTTAGGCAGGAAAATAGATATGAGTGGGATGGAAAGACAATAAGGCCAGGAAAAGGCCCACTAAAAAAGACCCAGAGTTAATGAGTTAAAGCACAAAAAGTCAGACTTCCAGGAAGATGACAACGTGAGCTGAGTGGCAGATATCTCCTCCCAACATTATATTTATCCACGAAAACACAGCAAATACAACTATTCCTAAAAGAGAGACCAGAATACACAGGAAAGCGCACAGCGTATAGCTACACCTGAGAGGATGCGGCACCCCACGAGGTGGTCATAAAGAGCCCAGCTGACATACGTGGCAACTACCAGCAACCACTTCTATAGCCATGAAAAGACAGAGGAATATGTACAGACAAAGCTTCAGACCCAGACAACCCCAGAGAGGGAACCTGAAGGGATGGACATGCACATATATGACTTATAAAAGTCATAACTAGGCTGACAGATCTACAGAGAAATGTACAAGAGCTGAGGGAGGAAGTGAGGGAAGTGAGGAAAGACTATGCAGAAATCAGACAAGCCATCGACGGGCTTAACAGCAGACTGGATGAGGTGCAAGAGACTGTTAATGGAATAGAAAACAGAACAGGAATACAGAGAAGCTGAGGCAGAGAGAGATAAAAGGATCTCTAGGAATGAAAGAATATTAAGAGAACTGTGTGACCAATCCAAACGGAACAATATTCGCATTATAGGAGTACCAGAGGAAGAAGAGAGAGAAAAAGGGATAGAAAGTGTCTTTGAAGAAATAATTGCTGAAAACTTCCCCACGCTGGGGAAGGAAATAGTCTCGCAGTCCATGGAAGCCCACAGAACTCCCAACACAAGGGACCGAAGGAAGACAACACCAAGACACAAAATAATTAAGATGGCAAAGGTCAAGGATAAAGACAGAGTATTAAAGGCAGCTAGAGAGAGAAAAAAAGATCACCTACAAAGGAAAACCCATCAGTCTATCAGACTTCTCAACAAAAACCTTACAGGCCAGAAGAGAATGGCATGATATATTTAACGTAATGAAACAGAAGGACCAAAGGGCCTCGAACCAATAATATTGTATCCAGCACAATTATCATTTAAATATGACAGAGGGATTAAACAATTTCCAGACAAACGAAAGATGAGAGAGTTTGCCCCTCATAAACCACCACTACAGGATATCTTAAACGGACTGCTCTAGAGAGAAGCACCCCTAAGGCTAAAAAGATGTCACCAGAGAAAATAAAATCATAGCAAAGAAAGCAGACCATCCAAATACTAACTAAAGGCAAAGAATAAAACACCTAATATATAAAGAATGGAGGAGGAAGAATAGGAAGGGAGAGATAAAGAAACATCAGACCATGTTCACAATAACTTAACAAGAAAGTTAAGTTAGATTCTTAGATACTAAAGAGGCAACCCTTGAACCTTTGGTAACCACAAATCTAAAGCCAGCAACGGCAATAAGTACATATCTATCGATAATCACCCTAAAAGTAAATAGACGGAATGCACTAATCAAAAGACACAGAGTAACAGAATGGATAAAAAAGCAAGACCCATCTACATGCTGCTTACAAGAGACTCACCTCAAACCCAAAGATATACACAGACTAAAAGTGAAGGGATGGAAAAAGATATTGCATGCAAACAACAAAGAGAAAAAAGTAGGTGTTGCAGTACTTGTATAAGACAAAATAGACTTCAAAATGAAGAAAGTAGCAAGAGATAAAGAAGGACATAATATAATGATAAAGGGGTCAGTCCAACAAGAGGATATAACCATTATAAATATATATGCACCCAACACAGGGGCGTCAGCATATGTGAAACAAATTCTAAGAGAACTGAAGGAGGAAATAGACAGCAATGCATTCATTTTAGGAGACTTCAACAGACGACTCACTTCAAAGGACAGATCAACCAGACAGAGAATAACTAAAGACACAGAGTCACTGAACAACACACTAATACAGATGGACCTAACAGATATCTACAGAACTCTGCACCCAAAAGCAGCAAGATACACATTCTTCTCAAGTGCACATGGAACATTTTCCAGAATAGACCACATACTACGCCATAAAAAGAACCTCAGTAAATTAAAAAATATTGAAATCCTACCAACCAACTTCTCAGATCACAAAGGTATAAAACTAGAAATAAATTTTAGAAAGAAATCAAAAAGGCGCACAAACACATGGAGACTTAACAACATTCTCCTAATGAATCAATGGGTTAACGACCAAATCAAAACAGATATCAAAGAATATATGGAGACTAATGACAACAACAACACAAAGCCACAACTTCTGTGGGACGCAGCAAAGGCAGTTCTAAGAGGAAAGTATATGGCAATCCAGGGCTATTAAAAGAAGGAAGAACATTCCCAAATGATCAGTCTAAAGACACAATTACTGAAATTGGAAAAATAAGAACAAATGAGGCCCAAAGTCACCAGAAGGAGGGATATAGTAAAGATCAGAGAAGAAATAAATAAAATTGAGAAGAATAAAACAACAGAAAATATCAAAGAAACCAAGAGCTGGTTCTTTGAAAAAATAAACAAAATAGATAAACCCCTAGCCAGACTCATTAAGAGAAAAAGAGAATCTACACACATAAAGAGAATCAGAAATGAGAAAGGAAAAATAACGACGGACCCCACAGAAATACAAAAAATTATAAGAGAATATTATGAGCATCTATATGCTAACAAGCTGCAAAACCTAGAAGAAATGGACAAAATCTTAGAAAAATACAACCTTACAAGACTGACCAAGCAAGAAACAAAAAAACTAAACAGACCAGTCACCAGCAATGAAATTGAATCAGTAATCAAAAAACTACCCAAGAACAAAACCCCCGGACCTGATGGATTCACCTCTGAATTCTACCAGACATATAGAGAAGAAATAACACCCATTCTCCTTCAAGTTTTCCAAAAAATAGAAGAGGAGGGAATACTTCCAAACTCTTTCTATGAAGCCAGCATCACTCTAATACCAAAACCAGGCAAAGACACCACAAAAAAAGAAAATTACAGACCAATATCCCTGATGAATGTAGATGCAAAAATACTCAACAAAATATTAGCAAACTGAATTCAAAAATACATCAAGAGGATCATACACCATGATCAAGTGGGATTCATCCCAGGGATGCAAGGATGGTAGAACATTTGAAAATCCATCAACATCATCCACCACATCAAGAAAAAGAAGAACAAAAACCACATGATCATCTCCATAGATGCTGAAAAAGCATTTGACAAAATTTACCATCCATTTTTGATTAAAACTCTCAACAAAATGGGTAGAGACGGCAAGTACCTCAACATCATAAAGGCCATATATGACAAACCCACAGCTAACATCATACTTAACAGCGAGAAGTTGTAAGCTTTTCCTCTAAGATCGGGAACAAGACAGGGATGCCCACTCTCTCCACTGTTATTCAACATAGTACTGGAGGTCCTAGCCACGGCAAGCAGACAAAACAAAGACATACAAGGCATCCAGGTTGGTAAAGAAGAAGTCAAATTGTCACTATTTGCAGATGACATGATACAGTACATAAAAAACCCTAAAGACTCCACTCCAAAACTACCTTAACTAATATCTGAATTCAGCAAAGTTGCAGGATACAAAATTAACACACAGAAATCTGTTGCTTTCCTATACACTAACGATGAACTAACAGAAAGAGAAATCAGAAAAACAATTCCATTCATAATTGCATCAAAAAGAATAAAATACCTAGGAATAAACCTAATGAAGGAAGTGAAAGACCTGTACTCTGAAAACTACAAGACACTCCTAGGAAAATTAAAGAGGACACTAACAAATGGAAATGCATCCCATGCTCTTGGCTAGGAAGAATAAATATTGTCAAAATGGCTATACTACCTACAGCAATCTACAGATTCAACACAATCCCTGTCAAACTACCCACAGCTTTCTTCAATGAACAATATTGAAGATATTTGGAATGTACAATTTGGAACAAATAATTCTAAAATTCATATGGAACCAGAAAAGATCCCGAATAGCCAAAGCAATCCTGAGAAGGAGGAATCAAACAGGGGTAATTACGCTCCCTGACTTCAAGCTCTACTACAAAGCCACAGTAATCAAGACAATTTGGTACTGGCACAAAAACAGACCCACAGACCAGTGGAACAGAATAGAAAATCCAAACATTAACCGAAACATTTACAATCAATTAATATTTCATAAAGGAGCCTTGGATATACAATGGGGAGATGACAGCCTCTTCAGCAGCTGGTGTTGGAAAAACTGGACAGCTACATGTAAGAGAGTGAAACTGGACTACTGTCTAGCCCCATACACAAAGGTAAACTCAAGGCAGATCAAAGACCTGAATGTAAGTCATGAAACCATAAAACTCAGAAAAAACATAGGCAAAAAATCTCTTTGACATAAACATGAGCAACTTCTTCATGAACATATCTCCAAGGGCAAGGGAAACAAAAGCAAAAATTTACAAGTGGTACTATATCAAGCTGAATAGCTTCTTTACAGCCCAGGACACCATCAGTAGAACAAAAAGACATCCTACAGTATGGGAGAATATATTCATAAATGATGTATCTGAGAAGGGGTTGACATCCAAAATATATAAAGAACTCACACACCTTAACAAACAAAAAGCAAATAATCCAATTAAGAAATG
>JAQQAC010014586.1:0-11669 GCA_029783875.1 Phataginus tricuspis | reverse complement strand
TTTATTTCTTCTCTGATCTTTATTATGTCCCTTCTTCTGGTGACTTTGGGCCTCATTTGTTCTTCTTTTTCCAATTTCAGTAATTGTGTCTTTAGACTGTTCATTTGGGAATGTTCTTCCTTCTTAAATAGGCCTGGATTGCAATATACCGTCCTCTTATAACTGCCTTTGCTGCGTCCCACAGAAGTTGTGGCTTTGTGTTATTGTTGTCATTAGTCTTCATATATTCTTTGACTTCTATTTTGATTTGGTCATTAACCCGCTGATTAATTAGAAGAATGTTGTTATGTCTCCATGTATTTGTCAGCCTTTTTGATTTCTTTCTAAAATTTATTTCTAGTTTTATACCTTTGTGGTCTGAGAAGTTGATTGGTAGGATTTCAATATTTTTGAATTTACTGAGGTTCTTTTTGTGGCCTAGTATGTGGTCTATTCTGGAAAATGTTCCATGTGCACTTGAGAAGAATGTGTACCCTTCTGCTTTTGGGGCAGGGTTCTGTAGATATCTGTTAGGTCCATCTGTTCTAGTGTGCTGTTCAGTGCCTCTGTGTCTTTACTTATTCTCTGTTTAGTTGATCTGTCCTTTGGAGTGAGTGGTGTGTTGAAGTTTCCTAAAATGAATGCATTGCTGTCTATTTCTTCCTTCAATTCTGTTAGTATTTGTTTCACATATGCTGGCACTCCTGTGTTGGGTGCATATATATTTATAATGGTTATATCCTCTTGTTGGACTGACCCCTTTATCATTATGTAATGTCCTTCTTTATCTCTTGCTACTTTCTTCGTTTTGAAGTCTATTTTGTCTGATACAAGTACTGCAACACCTGCTTTTTTCTCTTTGTTGTTTGCATGAAATATCTTTTTCCATCCCTTCACTATTAGTCTGTGTATATCTTTGGGTTTGAGGTGAGTCTCTTGTAAGCAGCATATAGATGGTCTTGCTTTTTTATCCCCTCTGTTACTCTGTGCCTTTTGACTGGTGCATTCAGTCCATTTACATTTAGGGTGATTATTGATAGATATGTACTTATTACCATTGCTGGCTTTAGATTCGTGGTTACCAAAGGTTCAAGGGTTGCTTCTTTACTATCTAAGAATCTAACTTAACTTTCTTGTTAAGTTATTGTGAACGCCGTCTGATGTTTCTTTATTTCTCCCTTCCTATTCTTCCTTCTCCATTCTTTATATATTAGGTGTTTTATTCTTTGCCTTTAGTTAGTATTTGCATGGTCTGCTTTCTTTGCTATGATTTTATTTTCTCTGGTGACATCTTTTTAGCCTTAGGGGTGCTTCCCTCTAGAGCAGTCCGTTTAAGATATCCTGTATTGGTGGTTTATTAGAGGCAAAGTCTCTAAACTTTCGTTTGTCTGGAAATTGTTTAATCCTTCCATCATATTTAAATGATAATCGTGCTGGATACAATATTTTTGATTCGAGGCCCTTCTGTTTAATTACATTAAATATATCATGCCATTCTCTTCTCGCCTGTAAGGTTTCTGTTGAGAAGTCTTATGATAGCCTGATGGGTTTTCCTTTCTAGGTGATCTTTTGTCTCTCTCTCACTGCCTTTAAGACTCTGTCTTTATCTTTTACCTTTGCCATCTTAATTATTATGTGTGTTGGTGTTGTCTTCCTTGGGTCCTTTGTGTTGGGAGCTCTGTGGGCTTCTGTGGACTGTGAGACTATTTCCTTCCCCAGTGTAGGGAAGTTTTCAGCAATTATTTCTTCAAAGACACTTTGTATCCCTTTTTCTTTCTCTTCTTCCTCTGGTACTACTATAATGTGAATATTGTTCCATTTGGATTGTTCACACAGTTCTCTTAATATTCTTTCATTCTTGAGATCCTTTTATCTCTCTCCCCCTCAGCTTCTCTGTATTTCTGTTCTCTGTTTCTATTCCATTAACAGTCTCTTGCATCTCATCCAGTCTGCTGTTAAGCCCGTCAATTGCTTGTCTGCTTTCTGCATTGTGTTTCCTGACTTCCATCATTTCCTCCCTCAGCTCTTGCACCTTTCTCTGTAGATCCATCAGCATGGTTATGACTTTTATTCTGAATTCTTTTTCAAGAAGACTTCATTTCCATCCCTTCAGGCTCCTTGTCTGGGGTTGTCTTGTTGATCTTAGTCTGTATCATGTTCCTCTGTCTTTTTATAGCTACAGAAGTGGTTGCTGGTACTTACCATGTATGTCAGCTGGGCTCTTTAAGACTTTAAAAAGAAAACAAAAAGGAAAAAGGAGAAAAAAAAGAAAAGAAGGAAAGAAGAAAAAAGAAAAAAAGAAAAAAGGAAAAACAAAAACAAAACAAAAAAACCGCCCACCTGGAGTGGATTCTGTTGGGGTGCTGTAGGTGGCGCTGTTGCTCTACTATTCTGCAGCCATGGCCACACCACTCTACAAGGCCCTTTATAGCTCTGGCCGGGGTGGGAACGAATGGGAGGCTGTTGATCTCTGTGGGAAGTCTAAGTGTGGCCACCCTTTCCCAGTCACCAGCCAGGGGGTCTGAAACTCCCCAGGAATCCCATTCTTCTGGGTTGAGTGTCCCGGGGCGATCTAGCCCCTCCACTGGGCCCCTGTCTCTTTAAGACCCCTGAAGAAAGCACGCACCTATCTTTTTTTTTTTCCTTCCCGGGAGCCGGCTGCAAGCACCCTGGTACATTCCCTGCTCAGATCCTGCCCCTCTCTCTGTCCAATCTCCACTACACCGCAAGATGTGTGTCACCACTCCCGGCACAGATCACCAGGGTTGGTTATTTCGCAGGGTGTACTTCCACTGCCTCCCGGCTCTGAATCCTCTCCTTCTGCCCGTGCACTGGGGTGGAGGAGTGCTCGGGTCCCACCGGGTCCCAGCTCCATATCACACCTGCCTCTCAGGGTGCCGAGTCCTCTCAGATATAGCTGCATGCTGTGCACTTTCCTGTGTATTCTGGTCTCTCTGTTAGGAATAGTTGTATTTGCTGTATTTTCATAGATATATATAGTGTTGGGAGGAGATTTCTGCCACCCTGCTTACACAGCCATCTTCCCAGGGATGTGATATTTAAACTGAGACCTGCAGGGAGAGATGGATTCAACCATGAGAAGTGGGTGTAAGTGGGTAGGGATAAACATTTCAGGAAGGAGAAATAGCAAATGCAAAACCCCAAGACACAAAAGTGTTTGATGCTCCAGGGCCATAAAGGAGGCCGTGTAGCTGGGGCACAATTAGCAAGGGTGGGGGCAGTGAGAGGTCTTTGACCAGGATTCACATCCCAAGTGCAATGGAATACATTGGGTAGTTGTGAGCAAGCAAGTGACGTCGTGACCTGTTTCATATTCTGTAAGGACTCTGGATGCTGTGTAGGGAATGGACTGGAATGAGCAAGAATGGATGTAAAGAGACCAGTTACAAAATTGTACTAGTAGGATATGTGAGAGATGATGGTGGGAGCTTTTTGGGTAAAGAACAGCGGACGGATGCCAGGAAGATTCCGGAGGTACAGACACAAGATGTGGATACCAAATGGATATGGGAAGCTTAGGGAAAGGGTGTAGTTAAAGATGTTCCCAAGTACATTAGTTTGCTTGAGTACCACAAACTGCTGGCTGTCACAGTCCAGTTGGGCTGCCATAACAAAATAGCACAGAATGCGGGGCTTCAACAACAGATATATATTTTCCCCCAGGTCTGGAGGCTGAAAGTGCAGGAGGGAGGTGCTGCCCAATTTGGCTCTTGGGGAGAGTCCTCTTCCTGGCGTGTAGATGGCTGCCTTTTCTCTGTGTCTGCACGTGGCCTTCCTGTGTGTGCACACTGAGGGAGAAATCCCTGGTGTTCCTTCCTCTTATAAGGAAACCAGTCCTATTGGACTAGGGCCCCACCATTCTGACCTCATTTAACCTTAAGTACTTTCCTAAAGGTCCCATCTCCAGATACAGTTACATCGGAGGTCAAGGCTTCAACCTATGAATTCTGGAAGGACCCAGTTCTGTCCACAGAAGTGGCTTAAATAAGAGAAATATATTGTCTCCCAGTCCTATAAGCCAGAAGCCAAAGATCAAGGTGTTGGCACTGTTGATTCCTTCTGAGGGCTGTGATGGAGACTCTGTTTCAAGCCTCTCCCCAAGCTGCTGGCAGTTTGCTGAAAATCTTTGGCATTCCTGAAGTCTAGACACAACTCCCCAATCTCTGCCTTTATGTTCATGTGGCCATCTTCTCCCTGTATATATCTGTGTCCAAATGTCTCCTGTACATAAAGACACCAGTCATATTGGATTGGGGCCCCACCAACCCACTATTACCTCATATTAAATAAAACATCTGCAATGGCCCTGTTTCCAAATAAGATCACCTGCTGAGGTCCAGGGATCAAGGCTTTAACATACGAATGTCTGGGAGGGCTCAACTCAACACAGAATCCCGGATTTCTGGTGTAGCGAGCTAAGGGAATGAGAGTTCTATCTACTGAAGGAGGGAAGTCTATGGGGTATATTAGGCTTTAAATGTCAATTAGGTATCTAAGTTTTGGGGTGTCAAATGGGGAGTTGCCTGTATGAGTCTGGTTCAGTAAAGAAATGTGGTGTTTGTGTGTGTGCAATGTAAAGCTATGAGGCTGGATGTGATCACCGAGTCTGTGGAAGGAGGTAGAGAAAAATCCAAGATCCAGATTCTGGTCCCTCCAGTGTATGGAAGTCAAGAGAAAGAACCAGCAAAGGATGATGAGAAGGAGCATCCTGTGACGTAGGAGATGGGGAAACGGAAGTGAAGTGTCACAGAATCTTAGAGGAGGGATTGTCCAGTGAGTCGACACTTTTGAGAACCAGAGTAACAACCCTAGGGCAGAGAAATGAAGAGTAAACATGACAAGAGTGGGGTGGCAGATGCTGAGGCTGGATCTGAAAGTATTGATAGCTACACGTGGGAGCAAAAGGAAGTGGAGACAGTACCCACAGAGAAATGTTTTGAAAGAGCAGAGAAGTGTGGCAGCTGTTGGGGATGGGTGTGGGAGTTAAGGGATGACTTGTTTTTGAGAAGGGAAATTTACAGCATGTTTGCAGTGTGAGGGGAATGAGTGGTCATGTAGAGGGGGGAATCCGGTGGTGCTAGGGAGAAGGGAATGTGGAAGGGATGGGATCCAGAACACAGAGAAGGCACTAGCGTTTGAAAGGAGAAGGGACAATGTCATCTTTGCAGCTTAAGGAAAGGAGAAAAGATTGAGTAGAAAAGAAAGAAGGGTATAGTCTTGGTGACAGGATGATGAGGGAATTTCCTTTCCAAATCTTCTGATTTCTTAATTGAATATGGACAAGTCAAGCAAGAAAGAATTGGGAAGACAGGGAACTTATATGAGAGAAAAATCATCATTCTGGTGGGACTAGAAAAACACAGAACGTGGAAATTCTTCTGAGTGGTGAGGTGTGCCTGGCTGAGGTTGAAGATCATACTTCTTTTGGGGCACATAATGTGCCAGTGTGTGTGATTCTCTCTGGCAGCACAGACAAGCATAGGTGCAGACACATGGAGGACAAATGGTTGGGTTCATTCAAATTTGGGGATTGGCCAGTCAATCGTGATAGAGGTAAGAGGGGATGGGGAGTGAGTACATGATGGATCATGACCCTGAGCGTGCTTGAAGGGTAGAGAAGGAATATATACCAGTAGCTGAGCAAGGGCTGGACTGAAACCTTAAGAATAGAATTCTGTCTGGCATAGTGTACTCAGGAAATGTCAACTGAGTTGGTCTCAAGAGAGGTCAGTGGACAGTTGCAATGCTGAAACTCTACACCAGGGAGCAAGAGACAACAAGAAATGAGTCCGCCCAAGACCCCTGGCCCTTCTGCCTCTTGTAAATCTCCCTATGACATGCGGGTGAATTACATGGCCTGTCTAAGCTGGAGCCTGCTGTAGTCACCACCAGGTGGCTCCTGTAGGTGTGTGTGAGGCAAGAACAGAATAAACTATGAGCCCTGAGACTCAAAGAAGGAAACCTCTTCTGCTGCTACCTGTTCTGTACTCTCAGCCCATGTCCGAACTCTGGGCAATGCACCATTTTGAGCAACCAAGAACGGACTCTGAATATTCTTGGACACCCTAAGGTATGGGAAGCTGGTACCAAGAAGCGTAGCCTGCGTGCTGGCCCCAGGATATGTCAAACCTCCTCCCTGTGGTGCGTCCCAGGGTAAATAGCCTCATGGCTGGCTTCAGCCTAGAGGGCCCCTGGAGCTAAGTGCCTGGAGTCTGGAAATGTGTTTGTACCCAAGCAGGGGCAAGGAAGACTCTAGTAGAAGAGAGAGCCCACTGCTCAACAGGTCTGCTCTGATTCACGTTGGACCCAAGATAATGTAGGCCATCCAGTCACCTGTCCATTCCCTCCCTCCCCTGGTCATTTGCACTTCCCCTACCCTACTTTGTATGTGCTGATGTGACAGATATTTATACCAGAGAGGACACACTGGGGAATACACCAGAGAGGAGTCAAGGCCGATGTCTGTTAGCTGAGGGGCTGAGAGGATGGAGGCACCTGAACCTGAGAGAGCCCAGCTGGGGTCGTACTGGTGCTCTCATTCATTCGTCAAGCTCACGCTGGAGCAGGCGTCCCATCTTTGCCCCTATGTTCTAGAAAACCAGCAGAGTCATGGGGAGGTCAAGTATTTTGCCCAAAGTTTCAGAGCAAAGTAGATATAGGTAGCAGGCAGAGATGGAAAATAAAATTCTGTGTCTGGCCCACAGGTGGGCGCTGCTGCAGGCAGGTGAGGGGAAGAGAATTAAGAAGCAGAAGATGGGGTGGCCCACCTCCTTCCCACCCACCTTGCAGGCACCCCCTCTGCCTGCAGCTGGGCTTACCTAGGGTCTGGGTGTAAATCTCTGCTCTGAAGCCCCCACACTAGTAGGCCAGCACCCTACCTCGATTACACAAACACCTAAATGCGTGATTCTAAATACTGCAATTTGTCTGTCTGGTCTGCTGACCTTTGCCTCTGTGCCTTTGACATGTTTTGATTCTGCAGGGTTGTGGGTTTTGTTTCACCAACAAGGTGACCATGTGGTTAATTATCCTTTGACCTTCAGGGTCAGGGCCTCCATCTGGGCAGGAAGCATCCACAGGGCCTGGTGCCATTTAGCCATCACTGCCAGTGCCCCCTGTGCTCCCCTGCATTGTCCTGGCCTGAAAGTGCTGCAAAGCAGCTTGCAGGGATTCACAGAGCCACCGCCAGGGCACAGGCCACTCTGAGTCAGTGCTTTGGGCTGCAGAACTTACACCAAGCAACCTCCTCCCAGTCACACAGGAAAGTGGCAAGCCAGGGGCCAGGACCTACAGCCACCGCAGGGCCCTCCAGCAGGTTCTGCGCACCCTCATGTCTGAGGCCCAACCTGAGGAAGCAGTCTGAAGGGAGGGTTATGGGCTAATGTTGAGAAGCTTAGGAATATTTACACCTGAGCTAAATGGAAGGTGAGCAGAGGAAGAAGGCTTTCCTGGAGCCCAGGGCTGAGCCAGTGGGCTACTTTTTGGCACCAGGGACTGCCCGGCCCCTCACAGCTGCTGGGAGGTTCCTAAGAAGGCTCCAGGGCCTCTCCAGCTTGACTTCCTGCTTGATGGCCCTGCCTTCCTAGTGAAACTTTTTCTAGGTGTTCTGTCCTGCCAAGAACCTCGATTACAAAGATGCTCATTGCCACGGTTGTAGAAAGAAGGATCAGTCTGCAAAGCATTGTGTTATGGGGGCCTCCAAGACCCGCCCAATCTCTGCTCACTGTAGGTTCGTTTAGAAGGGGCAGAGCCTCATGCACAGCAAGAGCAGAAGAGGGACACGAATGCTCCGAGTGACGTACAGGCAGGGGAGGGGGGACATGGCACAGACTCTGTGTTGTATGCAAGGGTTGGGGGCACGCAGAAATAGGGGGTCAGGACACTCCCGTTGCACAGAATGGTGACATATCCATAAGGGAAGGAAGCCCTGGCCTTGTGTTCAATGGTTTATCAAGGCTGGGGGCAAAGGGCATGAAGAGAGGAGGGCTGCAGAGGAAGGGTGAGGCCACCCTAGGCCAGGCTGCGAACTTGCACTTCATTTGATAAGCAATGGATGACCATTCGACATCATGTTTGTTACCCATGAAAACAGAAGCACATCCCAATTTAGTAATCCCCATGGAATCGGGGCCTAGCTGTAAAGCAGAGGGCTTTCATGAAGGTTGCTGTGGCCCAGGTTGAGGGATGGGGATCTGCTGAGTCTCTCCTGAGGCTGGAGACCTCTTTCAGCCCCGGAGAACACACTTCCTCCTCTCACCCTGGTAAGAGAAGCTGTCGTTCAAAGCTCCCTTGCCTGCCTTACCCACTTCTCCAGGGCCCAATCATCTTCTCTCAAGCTTTCCTTCCCAGTGATTCAGCAAATGTGGACAACATTCACCCCCCAGAACAGCCCAAGGCCACCTTCACTTTCACTGTCTTCAAAATACTGGGAAAAGCAAAAATGCCACAGAGGGCATTAGCCATAGCTGTGCTGTCTGCTGCGAATGGCCTTCCCTTATCAGCAGCGAAGGACTCATCACTTGGGAATAGGACCATTTATAAATTTTTGATGATGTAGAAAACACATGGATATTTAGCTGTTAAGTCTGCGTGTAGAATATTCTATTAGGTCCAGACTGAGTCTTGTTCACTAGAAGGCTGCACTGCCCAGCAGGGAAGGAGCCGATACAGGGGCCACGGCAGCTATGTCTGGAAGCATTGCCATGCATGGCATCTCGGGCACCTCTGTCACATCCTTCCAACTCCCTCTGCTCCACCAACCCACAGAGAAATGCAAGGGGAAGAAAATTTGTCTTTGCTGGAGGGGTGAACAAATCCACACCAAGCTGATGGTCAGACGGAGATGGTCCCGGCCGGCGGCCACCTTGTTGACATAATTTCTGGGGGTCGCTCGCTTTGCATCTGGGGGCTGCTCGGGGCTCTGCTGAAGTGGGTAAGATGGGGCCTAGGCCTCATGAGTCTACTGTGTTTGGGCCCACTCCTGCTGCCGGAACACCATGCCCACCAGATCATAGTGCTCTGGCCCCTCTGCCTGTCATCCATCCCACAAGGGGGAAGCTGGTGTGGGCCAGGTGGCTGGGCTGAGGGAGAGGGCCAGAGTTGTCCCAGGAAGGTACACAGCAAGGGTAGGAGACTCTTGGAACCAGGAGCCCTTATGTTCCAGGCCAGGTGCCCAGCCACTGAGTAGTGTGTGGGCCACTTTTCTCAGAGCCTGGGACAAAACACTGGGGCGACTGGGGCAGGCATCCTGGAGGCTTGGTCTGCTTTGCCGTCCTCCCTCCCACCTCCTTCCCCAGGAACTGTGTGCACCTGGGCTGCTGGAGGAGCAGCTAGGCTCTCTCTGCTCTCTCCCCACACCCAATAAGAGCCTGAGTGTGAAGACCAAGTGGCTCACGTGAGTTGTGGACTGTGTGTAGAGCAAGTGGGCTGAGAGGGAGGGTGAGGGAGAGAAACCATTTGTCCTGTGCAGTTTCGAGTGTGGCATGCATTTGAGGATCTATGTCCCTAGTGAGCCTTTGTGGTATGCTCTGCCAAGTCCTCAGAGCTCCTCAGAGCAGCTTAAGTTAGCACAGACCACAGGGACAGCCACAGCTGTTCCCAGTTTGAGCTGTGGCCTTGGAAGCGTGTCTTGCGACCAGTCTCCTTGACACAGCAGTGCTGACACTTCTGTCCTGGGCAAGGCTGGGACGGGCCCCCCTCCACCATCTGGCTCACAGTCCAGAGGACGTGCAAGGCTCTCCCTTTTTCTCCGTTACTGCCAAAGGAGCACAGGCCACTTCCCACACTCAGGCTGATGCTGCACCCTTTGGCCTGGTCAGCCCTCCCCCTCCCAAAGCCTGAGAGTGGTCAGCTTTGTCCCTGGCCACAATCATCAGGAGACCCCCTGAGCTGGCAGAATTAGGGCTCATGCCTGGGAAAATGAATGAAAAGATAAGGACCAACTCACCCTGGTTAAAGCCACTTGTCTGCCCAAGTCTAAGGTCTCTGCCCAGATAACCAAAAAGGCCTCAGAGCAGAGATTGGGTCCAGAATGGCCTAAGGGGCTGCAGAGAACTCACTCACCAAGGTTTGATTTCAGTAATACATAAAACAAACTCACAAATGGACAATCCTGCATGTAAGCAGATTCTGAGCTTTTGGTTCCTGTAGCATCAACATCCCCCCATCTTAAGATGGGACATCCTTGCCATTACCCTGTGGGGACCCCAGGACAAAGCAGGCCCAGCAGCTGGCTGCCCTGACTCTCTGGCCACCTGGTGCTGGGAATAAGCCAGGAGCTAAGCAGTTGACAGATGCTGAGCCTGAGGTAACCACAAATTTTGGCGGTTTGGAACCCCTGTGTGAACCCCAGTTCTAGAGGCCCCAGATTAATGTGCCAGCAAGGTAGCTTTTATTCTGAGACCTCTTATCTTGGCCTGTAGGTAGAAACATGGCTGTGTGCTGACACGACCTCCCTTTGGTGCACATATGGTGAGAGGAAGCAAGCTCCCTGTGTCTGTTATCGGAGCACTCTTATCCCAGCATGGGGGTGCCACCCCCATGACCTCATCTAAACCTGAGCACCTCCAAATATGGTGTGAGCATCCAATATGGAGTTGCTAATGTCAGGCTTGCCTGCTTTCACATTGTCTGCCTCTGTGAACATAGAACACCTAACAGGTGTGCCAGTGAATGCCCAAACCAGGTAACTCCATATGTCTGGTGTGCTGGTGAATATCTGAACTGGATAACACCACATGAGGACTGTCCCCTCTTACCTCCGACCCCAAGATGGAGAGACTGGATTACACAAGGGACTGCACACAGGGCCCCTGCAGCAAGCTTGTCCCAGAGTCCCTGACGCGGGACCACAGACACATGCTCCAAGGCTTGCTCCTGCTCGTCCCCCTGCGCTCCTGCTCCATCACAAATTTGTCACTACACTGGAACTGCCTCGGCTGCAATGATTTCCCCTTGGGACAGACAAGAGGCTGATTGGGATAGCCTGGACCTGAACAATCCATCGTGACCGGTACGAGATGTGTTGATCCATGATAGGTGTGATTTTCAGATATTCATGATCCCCCTTTTGAGTGTTGTGTGAAAGGGAATTGCAAAATAAACCATGTGATTCGTGCAACCTTAAGGGTGTTAAGTTCACTACTCCACCACCCTGCGGATCCACACTTACTGACCTGCTGAAGTTTGTAGTCGGCAAGATCGGGTTCCATTTTTCTTTTTCTTAACGTGTATGGAGTCGGGGGCAAGGGAATAGATGAGCAGTTGGAGAAGGAAAATAGCAGAGCACTTGGCCACGGCTGTCAACTCCAGTTTAAATAAACTGGTTCACGGCAGATTTAGCTTAAGCTCGAGTAGGTGGATTTGGCTAAAGTGGAGATTCCAAATTTGTCTTAGGTGCACCAAAATTAATAAAATGCTGGCAATAATTAGGGCCTGGAAAGGCTGCAGGGCTGCCAGTAAAAGAAAGGTAGCCAAACATAATAAAACTTCAGAAAAGACAGAGGATTTGGTTAAAAAGAACATACCATATCAGGTGCTGGATGATTTAAAAACCATTTTACATGGACAGACCACCTTGGGTCCGCTCCTGGCCAGAGCATCCAAAGGTGAGGTGCCTGCTTTGCTACTTAAGACTGTTATAGACATTGACGAAGGTAGTAAAAGGGGAA
>JAQQAC010014558.1:0-10209 GCA_029783875.1 Phataginus tricuspis | reverse complement strand
CGATCCACTAAGAAAGCCTCAATTAGCAAGATGAAACCAAAATGAAATATTAAATATGAAAATCAGGAATATCAATATGTTTAACAGATAATGGTATTGAATCGATGATTTCCCAATTTTGATGGTTGTTTGGTTGATTTTGTAGGAACATGTCCTTAACTTTTAGAAAGAATAATATAATGAGCATTGTGTGCCATATACCCTCAAATAAGTTAGAAAAAAACTATAAATATGTAAAGAAGGAATAAGAAACATTTGTGACATGTTAACAGGAGTCTGGGTAAAAAATATATGGAAGGTCTTGGTTTTCTTGAAAATTTTCTGTAAGTTTGAAATTATTTTTTTAATATTTTTCAAATATATATATATAATAAAATTTATAATTAGGTGGATATATAATTATAGTTTTGTGTATTATAGGTTAAATGGGCGAACATGTTAATGTTATATGTACTTTTTCATTCTCCACTGAGAGAGCACTGAAGCAGTGTCATCCCTAAATAGCAATGGCGTGTTTAGTGGCCAGTCCCTGCTTCCTAAATAACACTGTCCACTAAAATGATCTTCGGGGGAACGGCTGACTCTGCATCAGATCAGGCATATCAACAGTGCGGAGGAAGTGGGCCACAGTCCAAACTGGTGATATTTTGATCATCAAAGAGAAAAGTAACTTTGCCAAATGCTGAATCAATAAAAGGGTTGACTTTTATGAAATAAAAAAGAAGGAAAGAGAAAGGGAGAGAAGTATGATAACTAGATGCACTTAAGCCCTTACTCTGAAAATTGTCAATTAAAGGCAAAGAATTAAACGTGTACTTGTCTTTTTAGATAGACATGTAATGTAATTTCTTCTCAGTTAATATATAAAAGCTCCTTTTTTTTTTAGAAGAATGCTAGGTAGTGAATTAGAAGAAATGGTGGATTTAGATAATCAACACTTTCTTAACACTCAATAAACCTTGACTGAGATGAGATTTATCAATGGGATTCTATAATCACAAATTGTTACTGGGAACCAGGATGGTTACAAGGTAGCAAAATATCACCCCTCCAATTAGGTACTGTTTGCAGAGAGGAAAAAGTGCCTTTACAAAGGAAAGATCTGTTTATCACCATCTCAACAAGGTAATCAAATTTAGCATCGTTACTAATTGGACCATTTGGTTTATGTACCTCTTGATATCATGCAATAATTGTACACAGTATTACCCACAAAGTAGTCTTGCAAAAACAATCCAAGCTAATCTAATAATGTTCACCTAGTTTCCAGGTTATAGGGAGTGCAACTAACTGACACCAACAGAAAACAGACAAAGCCAGAATGTGGGAAATCCTATATGACAATTTATATTTTAAAAGCCTAGATTAAAGAAAATGATGGTAAGAACATAGGCAGAGAGAAATAAATGCAATTCACTTTGTTAATAAAATGCACATGCCAAATATTAATTGCATGGATGATAAATGAATGAAAATACACCTCCTTCTTTCAGGAAATTTTTCATAAAGGGATGATTAATACAGCTGCCACTGATTGAGATTAACCCTAGAAACATTATTTCACTTAATCCACAACAATATGAGGTAGATATTTTCACCCTCTTTAAATAGATGGGTAATGATTTGGAAAGATTAATCACTTACACAAAATTATGCCATGGAAAAAAAGAGGATTTGGGTCCCAATGCCACACTCGCTGCCATAACCCACTGCCTTCCCTCATAGAAACATTCATTAAGTGCCTTCTGTGAATATGGAACATACCGGGGCTCTTGACCACACTAGAATACTAAATATCCAGGTGATGGTCGTAAGTCAGGGTTTAGCAGGAGAAAAATGAAGTGGGCAGCAGTAACAAAAATAACAAGATTTTAAAAAGGACAACAAAGTATTTGTAGCTCTTGTGAATTGGCCCCCAAATACACCAGGATTGCCTAGATATGTGAGAACTGAGTTTTGCTCTATACTGGGTTGGCCTGTGGATGCCAGGTGTGTACCTGTCAGGTCCTCCATGGCTGTCGTCTCAGCTTCAGTCCTCTGGCCTCTGTGCTTGAAATTTCCCAAATTCAAACCTCTCCTGCTTCTCACCTTCCGTGGCTTTTCCATTCTGTGTCTGAAACTTCCCCTGGAAGTTTTACATGATGGTAAACCAATGCTCATCCGCAATCAGGTTTTCAAAATTACTGAAATCGTTGCCTCCCTTCAGAGGACAGCATTCCCCATCAGGGCTGTCAATACCCTAAACTGTATCCACATCATTAACTGCTGCCATCCTCAAAAAGCTCAACTTTGCAGCCACCCCATGTAACTCCAGGGGGAAAATCCCAGGGCAAAATACCTCTAAAACCAAAATCAGTCAAAGGGAGAAATAAAGTTAAGAAACCCTTTTATTTCTTACAAGCAGTGTTCCATCTTTCTCTTGACCCAGCTGCAGCAGAAGAGCAAGAGAGCTCCACCCAACCTCTTGGTCCAGAATATCCCTCCCAGGCCCTTGTAATTACCTATTTATATGTAGATGAACTAATTCTCTCCACCACTTGAAAACACCTATTGATATGCAGATGCACTAAAACTAGGTGAGAAATTCTGGAAATATTGCAATTTTACCCACACCCCATTACTCCTAGTTATTATTGCCAAGCATAGACCTCCTGACTACTCTCCCAACCATGGTGTGTTCAGGGATTAGCTAAAAGAATCTGTATGAAATTCTTGGCATAGTGCAGGCACTTACTACTGGCTCAATCCTTTTTAACTGTTATTATTATTAATTTTAGACTTTGACTCACAATCTTCCTTTCCTTTCCCCCTTCTGCCATCATTCTAGGTGGTTTTACTGTAAAAATGGTCAATTCACACATTAGCCTTCAACATTTTGGTGTTGAAACGTGGATGGCCTTTTTTCCTCATGGCCTTTTTTCCTCTCCGTATTAGCCACTCACCCATATGGCCTCACCTTGGAATTCTTCTGCAATGGCAGATACCCAGGGCTTGAGCCTCCCTTCTAATCCAAGCTCACCTGAGGATGAAGGATAGGCCATGATCTTTCTAAAGTACTAATCTAATTATGTCATCAACCAGTTAAAAACCCTTCAATGTCTCTCCCTAATGAAACCCAGTGCCTATAATTTGTCATAAGTAACTTCATAATCTTGACTAAATTTATATTTTCTGTCTTAATCTTATTAACTTTAAAAAAAAAAGTTCTTTTACCAGAGAAAATGGGTTTATTTGGGAGCAGTAGAGAATTGCAATCTGGAACATGCAAGCTACTGCAGAACCATAGGCATGTCTAGAGAACAAAGGAGAGGACCGCTCCTTTGTAGAAGAAAATGGACAACATAAGGGGGCTGTTTATAAACGAAAATGTCCATTGGAGGCAACTGGGAGTCCTGCATGTGGTGGCTCCTCAGTGGCTGAGCTGTGACAGCCTCTCATTGGCTGGGCGGTAGTGAGGAGGTGGGAGGTGGAGGCCCTCCTCCTCTGGGGGAGAAAGTAGCAGAGATAGTGTGGCTTCCAGTCTCTGCAGGTGGGGTCTGAGATTTATGGGGAGAGTGGGCGTGAGAACTCCCCTGCAGGCTTCCCCAGGCCACATCAGTGAGGTTTCCCTTGATTAATTTTTACAGTCTCACACCATAGACACTCACCATAAACTCAAAGCTCCAGCAGTACCTTATCCTCCTTCCCTTTCTGGCTTGGGCTTTTACAAACACTGGGCTTCCAGCCTGGAACAGGGGAGAGAGGACGTAAACTCCTTTCTTCTAGTTCAGAGGCTCTGGTTTGTCTTTGACTTTATTTAGAGGAACACTCCTGCAGCCCACCTTCCCGAGCCCCTTCTCTAACTCCCATCTCCAAGACCATGTCCCTCCTGGGATCCCTGTGCCCATGGGAACACTTACCAGGTGACTCAGAACTGCGCACCCTACCATGTTACTTACCACTACTTTCTACAAGAGTAAAGCGTTTGAGGGTACGACTCAGTCTGATTGGATGTTTTCTACAGTTCTAGAGCCTACTACTGCCTGGAGCACAGGAGGGACCCAGCAACTCCTGGTTGAGTCAATGTGTTACCGGGTTGGGCAGTGGATTGCAGAACGCCTCAGTTCTTGTCTTCTTGAAGGAAAGATTTCAGCAAAAGAACTGAAAGAGAGTTAAAGCCCCAGGAGGCTAGGAGGCTTTTATTCAGCTCAGTTTAATGGCAGGAGTAGCAATCCATGTCACAGAACCAAATATGTTTTGGGTCAAGTTTTTTTCCTCGGTTCCTATCCCCACTGAAACAAAGAATTGAAAGGTAGACACAATAGCGAAGCAGAGCAAAAGTTCTATTAGAATATCCAAGAGAGGAGTGGGCCAGGGCCAGGTAGACAGAGCCTCTGATCAGTGAGGCGGGAGGCCTATATATTGCATTCCGGCTAGGAGGGGTCTCTTTGATTGACAAGGCCAGGATATTTGATCGACGGGCCTACCTGTAGAGCCATCCCTCTCAGTATGCCTGTCCTTTCCCACAATGACGTGTGTTTGAGGCAGTTCTTAGTGATATTCCATTTTGCCCATGTTCGGATCTGGATGGGACCGGTTTGGCCTGCTCCTGACAAGCAAGGAAGTAGCCTCCCTGCACAGCTTTTCTTGTTTTCACATGGGACCACCTACCTGGGCAGAGTTTGGGTGGTTTTTTCTTTGAACCTTATCTTCCCCTTCCCGGGCTGCTCATGTCTATCTTTCTACCTAACATTCCTAACAATTTGACATTGACAGACATAAACATCATGTAATTACCACTCAAATTATGATACGAAATACTTCCTTCACTTCAGAAAGTTCCATGGTGCCCCTCTGAAGTCAGTCCCCTCCCCTCCCTGTTGGACCCACTGACCTGTTTTCGGTCACCGCAGCTTATCCACTTAAATCTGCAGGAGTCCTGTAGTTGTTTTGTATCTTTGCCAACATTTGATATTGGAAGTCTTCTTAACTATCATTTAGAGGATATAGAGTGGTTTCTCATTATGATTATAAATTTCATTTCTTTTGTTAAAAAAAATTCAACTGAGTAAATTTGAAGATCAAATTGGGTTTATTCAATGATTAATGAATCAAGCAGCATTCTGTCTGACAAATGGGAAAGACCTCCAAAGAGCTGCACAAAGTGGAAGGCAGAGAGTGAGCAAGACAAAGAAAGGGTGGATTGTTTCAGGCAAGGTCACCTTCCTTTGGGAAAGGGCAGGGGTCTAACCAGGCAGATTGCCTCACTGGTGCTCATCAGGGAATTCCAGATGCACCGGCTGAAGGTCACACTCAGCCTGGAGAGGCTGAAACTGCAGTTAGGTAGTTGTTAAGTCTTGGGGTTTGCTGACATGGGGCTGAGCAAGTAACTACATTTTGGGCCTTTTGTTTCTACCTTTAACACCCTAATAATTAATAACATGCTAATAATGAATAATTATAAATCATTAATGATAATAATCATGAGCATTCTCTTAATTTGCTTTTGATTTTTTAAAATCTTTTTCCCTGAGTTCATTTTGATATTTTCTATTGTTTTGTCTTTAATTTTTTTTACAGCTCTTTCTCTGCAGCATACAGTTCACTCTTTTTTTTTTATGAAGGTATCATTGATATAGACTCTTATGAAGGTTTCATAAGAAGAACAATGTGTAGCCTGTATTTCAGAGACCTAAAAAAAGGCTAACTAGCCCAGGATGTACAATGGCAGAAGTAAGACTTAAGACAGGTCTGAATCATTCCAGAAACTCTTAGCTATCATTCAGTATTGTTTCTTTTATGCTAGGTTTTGTTTCAAAGTGGTCTGTTTTTTTAAGAAACCATGTATTAACTTGTTATGTGTCCTTCACCCAGAGAAGGCCTAAGAGGACTGCTGTCAAAAGGGACTCTGGAAGGATTTCCACTTCTGGCCAATAGGGGACTAGATTTGCCCTCAGGCCCGTCCTGACACAGCCTCAAGTTAGCTTCAAAAGGATCAAATAAATTTCAAGTAATTTATCTGCCTGTTAGAACTGAAACTTAAAAATATTTAAAGGAATACAAAAAACTCAACATAAAACAACATAAAATTGACAATAATGGCATCTAATCATTGATTCCCAAGCACACAAATAAATGCTAAAGCATGTCCCAATTCCAAGAGAAAAAAAATCAAGAAACAGATCCAGAAATGACACAGCCAATGCCATCAGCAGACAGGACATTAAAATGCCTCAAGAAGATTAGAAAACAGCATGAGCACAATGAAAGAAGAAAAGAAAACTCTAAGAAGATCCAATTTAAACTCCTAGATAGGAAATAGATAACATCTGAGATGAAAAAACACTGGATGTTGACAGTCGATGGGACACCATAACATAGTTGAAGGTTGAACAACATGGGCTTGAACTGCATGGGTCCAACTTACAGATTTTTTTCAAGAAATATGTTGGAAAATTTTTTGGAGATTACTGACAATTTGAAAAAGCATTTTCTTTTCTCTAGCTTACTTTCTTATAAGAATACAGTGTAATATATACAATATACAAAATATGTGTTAATCAGCTGTTTATGTTATCAGTAAGGCTTCCAGTCAGCTTTAGTGATTAACAGTGAAATTTTGGGGGAGTCAAAAGTTACACGCAGGTTTTTGACTGCACAGGACATTGTCATCCCTAACCTCCACGTTGTTCAAGAGTGAACTGTATGCAAGTGATTTCCCTCATTTGTGAAGTGTAGCAACAAGGTGGAACTGAGGGAACAGAATAGCAGTGGACTCATGGACTCCAAGAGGGGAGTGGCAGTTACCGGAGGGGAGGGATGGGGGAGGTCCGGTGGGGAGGGAGGGAGAGGGGGATTGTGGGGCATCATGATTGGTGCGTCTGGTGTGTGTGGGGTCACGGGGTGGACAGTGTAGCACAGAGGGGACAAGTGGGGACTCTGTGGCATCTTGCTACACTGATGGACAATGACTGCAATGGGGCGTGGGGTGGGACTTGATAATAGGGGTGAATGTAGTAACCACATATTGCATGATTGCATTTACTTAACATTCTTCAAATGACAGAATCACAGAAATGGAGAATAGATCAGTGGTTGTCAGGAGTTAAGGAGAAGGTATGGTTGGGAGGCAAGTGGGTGTGGCTATAAGTGGGCAATATGAATATCCTGGTAACAATGGAAATGTTTTTTTGGCCGTATAAACATTAATATCCTGGTTGTGATATTGTAAAAAAAAGTGAACAAAAAAGTAAAAGTTAGAAAATGCCAATGGGGAAATAAATACTCTCATCTATTCACAATGAAAGTCCAAATTCCCTTTGGGAGTACATTTGGTAATATCTACCAAAATTACAAATGATTATCCCTTTTGCATGGCAATTCTAGCTCTGTTGATATACTTGTGAAATGGACATGCACAAGGTTATTCACTTTAGAACTCTTACTGGAAATAGTCTAAATGTCCATCAATAGGAGAGTGGTTAGAGAAATTATAGTACATCTTCACAAGGAATACTATATAGCTATAAAAGAAAATTGGAAGGGACCTATCTACTGATACAGAAAGGTATTTAAGAAATAATGTTAAGACATAAACATGAGCAACTTCTTCATGAACATATCTCCCCGGGCAAGGGAAACAAAAGCAAAAATGAACAAGTGGGACTATATCAAGCTGAAAAGCTTCTGTACAGCAAAGGACACCATCAGTAGAACAAAAAGACATCCTACAGTATGGGAGAATATATTCATAAATGACATATCCGATAAGGGGTTGACATCCAAAATATATACAAAACTCACATACCTCAACAAACAAAAAGCAAATAATACAATTAAGAAATGGGCAGAGGAAATTAATAGACACTTCTCCAAAGAAGAAATTCAGATGAAAAGATGCTCCACATCACTAATCATCAGAGAAATGCAGATTAAAACCACAATGAGATATCACCTCACACCAGTGAGGATGGCCAACATCCAAAACACAAACAACAACAAATGTTGGCGAAGATGTGGAGAAAAGGGAACCCTCCTATACTGCTGGTGGGAATGCAAATTAGTTCAACCATTGTGGAAAGCAGTATGGAGGTTTCTCAAAAAACTCAAAATAGAAATACCATTCGACCCAGGAATCCCACTCCTAGGAATTTACCCCAAGAATGCAGCAGTCCAGTTTCAAAAAGACAGATGCACCCCTATGTTTATTGCAGCACTATTTACAATAGCCAAGAAATGGAAGCAACCTAAGTGTCCATCAGTAGATGAATGGATAAAGAAGATGTGGTACATATACACAATGGAACATTATTCAGCCATAAGAAGAAAACAAATCCTACCATTTGCAACAACATGGATGGAGCTAGAGGGTATTATGCTCAGTGAAATAAGCCAAGAGGAAAAAGACAAGTATCAAATGATTTCACTCATCTGTGAAGTATAAGAACAAAGAAAAAAACTGAAGGAACAAAACAGCAGCAGACTCACAGAACCCAAAAATGGACTAACAGTTGCCAAAGGGAAAGGGACTGGGGAGGATGGGTGGGAAGGGAGGGACAAGGGGGAAAAAGGGGTATTATGATTAGCAGATGTAATGTTGGGGGGGCGCAGGGAGGGCTGTACAAATCAGAGAAGATAAGTAATGACTCTATAACATCTCACTACGCTGATGGACAGTGACTGTAATGGGGTTGGTGGGAGGGACCTGATGAAGGGGGTAGTTTAATAACCATAATATTGCACATGTAATTGTAGATTAATGATACCAAAATAAATTATATAAAAAAAAAAGAAAGAATGTTAAGTGAAAAAAAGCAGTGGGCTTAATTAAGAGTGTGTGCAATATTTTACTTTTCATGTAAAAAGGGAAATTTCAGAGTATCAGGATTTGCTGGTATATGCTAAAGAAACTGTATATGCACACCAAAAATGGTAACACTGAGGTGTATGGTCACGTGGGTATGGTGGAGGTTTGTTGGGACCAGGTGTATGGGCAGGCCTGGGAAAAAGTTCTTTGTAATTTGTATTTCTTTAGTTACCTGCTGGTGTCATTTTGTCTCATTCCCTCCTTTTGAGTTATTCATGTTTTTCTTAGTGATTTGCATGAGCTATTTAGCTAATAAGCATACAATCTCTTTGCAAATATTATTTCCTACTCTATTCTTTGCCTTCTAATTTTATTCACAACTATTGTGATGTATAGACATTTAAATTTTTCATAGTCAAATTTGTCTGTCTTTTCCTTTTACAGACCCTCCATTGCTCTGTTGCTTAGAAAGATTTGTTTATATTTACTTAATTCAATGAATAGCTCAACAACCAAATTAGAAACCTGAAAGGTGCATTATTATGTAAAGGTTACTCACTATTTGTTAAACATGTCTATAAATACATAATAGATTTATTATTAATGCCTAGACTAGGCCTAGGCACTGCTGGCACCTAAGGACATCACAGTGAGAAAAATTAACACCCATCTGGTCATCCTTCAACACCATTTCTCCCCTTCATTCCCACTTCCAAGATCTTAACGCCCGTCTTGATCTCAGTGTTCTTCAAGACACTTCTTCAAGACAGAATCTATGCAGTTTGGCTTGACTTTATCCACAGTCCACCTCTCCACCCTTATCACACACTCCCAAAATCCTGCAAATTTTGCACATAAATTATTCCCATGGTGTTGGAAAGTTTTAAATATCTTTTCTATGTAAACAATTTTTCTTCATTTAATTAACGTTTGTCTTCTCTAATACACTCTGCATTGTCATCATGAGGCTCTCTAGTGGCTCCAAGCCAAGGAATGTCTAACAAGACCGTGTCACCTTCTGATTAGCTCCCACCATGAGGAAGGACGGGACAGCAAAGGCAGTAGTAGATGTATGCACTGTCTACATCATAATAAAATACATACATGTCAACAGTGTCTTTTTAAACTAGTTTCCACAGGAAGAAGGAACGGCAATCACCTAGCAAGTCACATGATGTAAGATCACATTCTTGAAAATGAACTTCATGGCAGTGATCATTTGTGACTGAAAACTACACACACTTCCCTCTCATTTTTTTTCCCCCTCACTCATTGGTTTTTGGAGGGGTGACTTATAAATAATCCAAACGACGACCACAAGTCTTTATCTTAAGTATGACTAGCTTTTGTGGATAAAAATACCTATTCATATTTAGATCAGGTGGCTAATAAATAAGATTGCACTTCATCAAGAATGGCCAATG
>JAQQAC010014549.1:0-12917 GCA_029783875.1 Phataginus tricuspis | reverse complement strand
CATTGCAGGCTTTGGATTCGTGGTTGCCAAAGGTTCAAGGGTAGCTTCTTTACTATCTAATCATCTCTTATTAAGCTATTATAAGCACAGTCTGGTGATTCTTTATTTATCTCCATTCTTATTCTTCCTCCTCCATTCTTTATTATGGTGTTTTATTTAGGTGTTTTTTTCTGTACTCTTTTTTGTTTCCTTTGATTGTTTTTGTGGAAAGTTGATTTTATCTTTTGACTTTAGCTGGTATTTGGTTGGTCTGCTTTCTTTGCTGTGATTTTATTTTCTCTGGTGACATGTATGTAGTCTCAGGAGTGCTTCCATCAAGAGGATTCCCTTTAAAATATCCTGTAGAGGTGGTTTGTGGGAGGCAAATTCCCTTAACTTTTGCTTGTCTGGAAATTGTTTAATCTGTCCCTCAAATTTAAATGATAATCGTGCTGGATACAATAGTGGTTCATGGCCCTTCTGTTTCATTACATTAAATATGTCATGCCACTCCCCTGTAGCCTGTAAGGTTTCTGTTGAGAAGTCTGATGATAGCCTGATGGTTTTCCTTTGTAGGTGATCTTTTTTCTCTCTCTGGGTTGTCTTTTATCTTTGCCATTTTAATTATTATATATCTTGGTGTTGTCCTTCTTGGGTCCCTTGTTTTGGGAGATCTGTGGGATTCCATGGTCTGAGAAACTATTTCCTTCCCCAGCTTGGGAAGTTTTTGTCAATTATTTCTTCAAAGACACTTTCTATCCCTTTTTCTCTCTTCTTCTTCTTCCGGTACCCCTGTAATGCGAATATTGTTCCATTTGGATTGGTCACACAGTTCTCTTAATATTCTTTCATTCCTAGAGATCCTTTTATCTCTCTCTGCCTCAGCTTCTCTGTACTCCTGTTCTCTGTTTTCTATTCCATTGACAGTCTCTTGCACCTCGTCCAGTCTTCTCTTAAGCCCGTCAATCGATTGTTTCATTTCTGTAATGTCCCTCCTGACTTTATCCCTTAGCTCTTGCATATTTCTCTGTAGGTCCATCAGCATGGTTATGATTTTTATTCTGAATTATTTTTCAGGAAGATTGTTTAAATCTATCCCACAATGCCCTCTCTCTGGGGTTGTCTGGGTGATTTTTGACTGGAGCAGATTCTTCTGTCTTTTCCTTGCCATAGACGTGGTTGCAGTCAGGTGACACGTGTGTCAGCTGGGAGAACAAAGTCCCTTTCTGCTTGTTGTTCATCTTGCCCTTCTCCGCAGCCTGTGCTGGTACTGCACACCAGGAGGTAGCCTCTGGGATAATCCCCTGAACTGCTGTGGGCAGGGCCACCCTCAGGCTAGCCTAGAGCACTGCAGGGACGTGGAAACCATGCCGGGTGCCTTCTACTGCAAGGATGGGCCCTTTTGTGCCTTCCAGACCTTGCTCTGGCTTCCACAGCCTTTTCTGGTTATCTGCACACCGGGAGGCAGTCACTGGGATAATCCTGAGCTGCCATGGGTGGCGCCACACTCAGGCTAGCCTAGAGCACTGTGGGGGCATGGCAACCATGCCAGGTGCATTCTTCTGCAAGGATGGACCCTTTCTCGCCTTCTGGACCTTGCTCTGGCTTCCACGGCATGTACTGGTTACCCGCACACTGGGAGGCAGTCTCTGGGATAATCCCCTGAGCCGCCGTTGGCAGGGCCAACATCAGGGTAGCCTAGAGCACTGTGGGTGCATTCTACTGCCAGGACGGCCCCTTCATACGTTCCAGACCTTGCTCCAGCTTCTGCTGTCCTGTGTTAGCTGCGCACTGGGAGGAGACTCTGTGGTTGCCGTGGGTGGGGCCGCTCTCCAGGTGCTCTGCAGCTGTGGTGGTTCAGCTGGCACCAGCAGGGTGGAACAAATGGCACGCTGCTTATGGCCATGAGGTGCCTCGGGGCTGTTTTACCCAGCAGGGGGTTAGGAGGCCTGAAATTCCTCAAGATTCCTAGCCTGCTGGGCTGAGTGTGCTGGGACGATTTTGTTCAGCTGTTGGGTCCTTGTCCCTTTAAGACTTTTAAAAAGCACCACTTTTCTCTTTTCCCAGGGGAGCTGGCTGTCGGGACTCGCTCCCATTCTCCGTCTAGGCTTTTACTTTTCTGTTTCTCTAATATCCAGTACACCATGCAATGTGTCTGTGCTCCCAGTGCAGAAGATTACTAGGGCTGGTTATTTAGCAGTCCTGTGCTTCCACTTCCTACCCACTCTGATTCTTTTCCACCTGCCAGTGAGCTGGGGTGTGGGGAGTGCCCGAGTCCCGCCAGGTCACAGCTTCGTATCTTACGTTTCTCATGAAGTGCTGAGTTCTTCCAGATGTAGATGTAGTCTGGCTGTTGTACTGTATCTTCTGGTCTCTCTTCTAGGAGTAGTTGTATTTGTTGTATTTTCAAGAATCTTTATGGTTTTGGGAGATTTCCACTGCCCTACTCATGCCACCATCTTGAACCCATCTCTGAAAGCTTTTCTTTTAAGACTGGGAACAAGACAAGGATGCCCACTCTTTCCACTTTTATTCAGCATAGTTCTGGAGGTCCTGGCCATGGCAATCATACAACACAAAGAAATAAAAGGCATCCAGATTGGTAAAGAGGAAATTAAACTGTCATTGTTTGCAGCTGACATGATATTATATATAAAAAGCCCTAAAGAATCCACCCCAAAACTGCTAGAACTAATAACTGAATTCAGCAAAGTGGCAGGATATAAAATTAATACACAGAAATCTGTTGCATTCCTATACCCTAACAATGAACTAGTAGAAAGAGAAATCAGGAAAACAATTCCATTCACAATTACATCAAAAAGAATAAAATACCTAAGGGTAAACCTAACAAAGGAAGTGAAAGACCTATGCCCTGAAAACCAGAAGAGAGTTGAGAGAAAGCAGATACCAACAAATGGAAATAATATCCCAAGCTCATGGATAGGAAGAATTAATATTGTCAAAAAGGCCATCCTGCCTGAAGCAATCTACCAATTCAATGCAATCCCTATCAAAATGCCAAGAGCATTCCTCAATGAATTAGATCAAATAGTTCTAAAATTAATATGGAACCATGAAAGACCCCGAATAGCCAAAGCAATCATGAGAAGAAGAATAAAGCTGGGGGGGTGGGGGTTATGCTCCCCGACTTCAAGCTCTACTGCAAAGCCACAGTAATCAAGACAATTTCGTAGTGGCACAAGACCAGACCCATAGACCAATGGAAAAGACTAGGGATCCCAGATATAAACCCAAGCATATACAGTCAATTAATATACAAAAAGGAGCCATGGATATACAATGCAGAAATGACAGCATCTTCAACAACTGGTGTTGGCAAAAGTGAACACCCATATGCAAGAGAATGAAACTGGATTGTCTAACCCCGTACACAAAAGTAAATTCAAAATTAATGAAAGACGTGAATGTAAGTCATGAAACCATAAAACTCTTAGAAGACAACATAGGCAAAAATCTTTTGAATATAAACATGAGCAACTTTTTCGTGAACGCATCTCCTCGGGCAAGGGAAGCAAAAGCAAAAATGAGCAAATGGGACTACATCAAGCCTCTGTACAGCAAAGGACACCATCAGCAGAATAAAAAGGCATCCTACAGTATGGGAGAGAATATTTGTAAACGACATATCTGACAAGTGACTAACATCCAAAATATATAAAGAACTCACATGCTTCAACACCCAAAAAGGAAATAACCCCATTACAAAATGGGCGCAGGATATGAACAGGCAATTCTCCAAAGAAGAAATTCAGATGGCTAACATGCACTTGAAAAGATGCTCCACATCACCAATTATTATCGAAATGCAAATGAAAAGCACAATGAGATATCACCTCACACCAGTTAGGATGGCCAATATCAAAAAGACTAGGAACAAATGGTGGCTAGGATGCGGAGAAAGGGGATCCCTCCTACACTGCTGGTGAGAATGTAAACTAGTTCAACCATTGTGGATAGCAATATGGAGGTTCCTCAAAAAAACTAAAAGTAGAAATGCCATTTGACATGTGAATTCCACTCCTAGTAATTTACCCAGAGGAAACAAGTTGTCAGATTCAAAAAGACATATGCACCCGTATGTTTGTTGTAGCAGTATTTACAATAGCCAAGAAACAGAAGCAACCTAAGTGTCCCTCAGTAGATGGATGGATAAATAAAAGGTGGTACATATACACAATGGAATAGTATTCACCCATAAGAAAGAAACAAATCCTACCATTTGCAACAACATGGATGGAGCTAGAGGGTATTATGCTCTGGCAGATAAGTCAGGGAGAGAAGGACAAATACCAAGTGATTTTTCTCGTTTGTGAAGTATAACAACAAAACAAAACAGCAGCAGACTCACAAACTCCAAGAAGGGACTAGCAGTTACAGAAGGGGAGGGGTTCAGGAGGGTGGTTGGGGAAGGAGAGAGAAGGGGATTGAGAGCTATTATGGTTAGTACACATGATGTGGGGGTTCATGGGGAAGACAGAGTAGCACAGAAAAGACACGTAGTGACTGGCATCTTACAACACTGATGGACAGTGACTGCAATGGGGTCTGGGGGGAGGGACTCGATGATATGGATGAATGTAGTCACCACATTGTTTTTCATGTGAAACCATCATGAGAGTGTATATCAATGATACCTTAATGAAAAAAAAAGTTGTTCGGTACTCTATTCTAGGCCTTGGGTACTGAGGAGTTTAATAAATCAGTTAGTAGGTGACTTAGGTTTCAAAAAATTATTCATCATTATCTGTGTACTTTTGGGAAACCTTAAATTTATAGTAGCATTTTTATATCAGAAGAATTGAAGAGTACTTTAATATAGAGAGAATGTTTAATTAAGAGGGATTAAGAGGGTTTCAGATTCAGATTTAGCCCATTTGTTTACTATAAGTATCATTCTACTATATGATAAAGGTGCATTTTTTTAGGAGTCTTATGTGAAAACTTGTCATCTAATTTCCTTGGTGTCCCATTAGTTTCAATATATTTTGATAATCACAGTTGTCAAGTAAAATGTAAACTTCTCAATAAATTTACACTATATCTTTCAACATGTCTGGCTGGTCTGCCCTGAGGCATCTATAGCCACCCTGTTCAACCTTCCCTGCAAAAAAGAAGAATCACTCTCTCACAGTAATAGAGAATTTAGCAAAATACTTTCTGCTGTAAATGGATATCTGATTTTGAAATAATTTGGCAAAAGTATGTAGAAACATTTAGATTCCTGTTTGGTGGTGTACTTTCTTGAATAATTTGTAAAGAGGTAGATGCTGACATATCTAGGAAAGCAGTTCATGAGACAGGATGAGCAATATGATCATAGATTTGTTTTATATATTTAAATCTTTATCTATATGTGCCTAGAAAAAATTAGGAAGGGTATGCACCAAAATGTTTATATCGGTTATCTCTGGGTGCTAAAATCATGTAAGATTTCCCTCCTTTGTGTTTTTCTGTATTTCTTAAATGTTCTACAGTGAATATGGATAGTTCACCCTTGAATAACGTAGGCTTGAACTGCACAGGCCCTTTTATACACATATTTTTTTCAATAAAGACCTTGGAAAATGGGAGACGGTTTGAAAAATCATTTTCTTTTTTCTAGCTTTCTTTATCATAAGAATACAGAATATAATTTATACGACATACAGAATATGTGTGAATATCTGTTCATGTTGTTAGTAAGGCTTCCAGTCAGCAGTATGCTATTAGTAGTTAAGTATTTGGGGAGTGAAAAGTTCTATGAGGGTTTTTTTACTATGTTGGGAGTCAGCACCCTTTAATCCCCATGTTGTTTAAGGGTCAACTATTGCATATATCATCAGAAATAAAATAATATTATACATGTATTTAATATTTAACATTTTCATATTATTTAAGATACAAATTAAATGGGTTTAATTTGAAGATGAATGTATTACATCATTTAATATACAAGTCAAGCTAGATAAAAGGTCATAACGTAATTACACTTGTTTTGTTTTATTGGGGGGGTCTGGCAGCATATTCCGGTTAAATGGGGGAAAAAGGTGAAAACCCTGACCCTGTAAAAGATCAGCATTTTAAAGATGAGTTCCAGTTTATTGGTTCTCTGAAATTCAAATAATAAGGATGCTGAGTAATATGTATTAATTATTTATTGGATATTCTTGTTTTGGTAATGATTATACTGATTTTATATTCTTAGGTGGGAGGAAGTATCCTTGCTCATGGTTATTAAACTGCTGCTTTGAACTTTATCTGCTTAGCTAATTTGATCCATTTAAAAAATTTCCTATAGGCTAAAGTGATGGCCAATAAGGAGAAAAAATTTCAACAACGTATTCAGGCCCAACAGAAGAAAGAACTGAATAGCTTTTTAAAGTCCCAGAAGAGAGAATATAAACTTCGAATGAAACTGCTTAAGGAGGTATTTACTTTATAAAAATTTTCAAGCCACTTACCTGTTTACTGATTGTATCAAATATTGATCTACTCATAAAACCATTAGGATAAATTTTTCTTTTCTTTGTGGCCACTAACTATATATCAGTTTAAGCGAAGACACTGATTATAACCTATTACTTTTCAATGGCTGAGGTCCTCAGTTGAGTGAGATCTAAAAAGAGTGATCTCTTGAAATGTAAATTATTTTATAAAGCTATTATTTATAATAGCTTTCCTAAGCTCTTATTAAGTAAATGAGTCACTAGAAATAAAAATATTTAAGCTGCGATAAAGAGCCATACATTTCTTTTCTTTTTTTTTAATTTATTTTGGTATCTTTAACCTACAATTACATGTGCAATATTATGGTGATTAAACTACCCCCTTCATCAGGTCCCCCCCCACCAACCCTATTACAGTCACTGTCCATCAGTGTACTGAGATGAGAATCACTACTTGTCTTCTCTGAGTTGTACAGCCCTCCCCGTGCCCCCCCCACCTTACGTCTACTAATCGTAATGCCCCTTTTACCCTCTTATCCCTCCCTTCCCACCCTTCTTCCCCAGTCCCTTTCCCTTTGGTAACTATTAGTCCGTTCTTGGGTTCTGTGAGTCTGCTGCTGTTTTGTTCCTTCAGTTTTTTTCTTTGTTCTTATACTCCACATATGAGTGAAATCACTTGATACTTGTCTTTTTCGGCTTGGCTTATTTCACTGAGCATAATACCCTCTAACTCCGTCCATGTTGTTGCAAATGGTAGGATTTGTTTTCTTCTTATGGCTGAATAGTATTCCATTGTGTATATGTACCACATCTTCTTAATCCATTCATCTACTGATGGACACTTAGGTTGCTTCCATTTCTTGGCTATTGTAAATAGTGCTGCAATAAACATAGGGGTGCATCTGTCTTTTTGAAACTGGGCTGCTGCATTCTTAGGATAAATTCCTAGGAGTGGGATTCCTGGGTCAAATGGTATTTCTATTTTGAGTTTTTTGAGGAACCTCCATACTGCTTTTACAATGGTTGAACTAATTTGCATTCCCACCAGCAGTGTAGGAGGGTTCCCTTTTCTCCACATCCTCGCCAACATTTGTTGTTGTTTGTGTTTTGGATGTTGGCCATCCTCACTGGTGTGAGGTGATATCTCATTGTGGTTTTAATCTGCATTTCTCTGATGATTAGCAATGTGGAGCATCTTTTCATGTGCCTACTGGCCATCTGAATTTCTTCTTTAGAGAAGTGTGTATTCATGTCCTCTGCCCATTTCTTAATTGGATTATTTGCTTTTTGTCTGTTACGGTGTGTGAGTTCTTTGTATATTTTGGATGTCAACCCCTTATCAGATACATCATTTATGAATATATTTTCCCATACTGTAAGATGTATTTTTGTTCTACTGATGGCATCCTTTGCTGTACAGAAGCTTTTCAACTTGATATAGTCCCATTTGTTCATTTTTCCTTTTGTTTCCCTTGCCCGGGGGGAAATGTTCATGAAGAAGTCGCTCATGTTTATGTCCAAGAGATTTTTGCCTATGTTTTTTTCTAAGAGTTTTATGGTTTCATGACTTACATTCAGGTCTTTGATCCACCTTGAGTTTACCTTTGTTAGACAGTAGTCCAGTTTCATTCTCTTACATGACGCTGTCCAGTTTTTCCAACACCAGCTGCTGAAGAGGCTGTCATCTCCCCATTGTATATCCAAGGCTCCTTTATCAAATATTAATTGACTGTATGTGTTTGGGTTAATGTTTGGATTTTCTATTCTGTTCCACTGGTCTGTGGGTCTGTTTTTGTGCCAATACCAAATTGTCTTGATTACTGTGGCTTTGTGGTAGAGCTTGAAGTCAGGGAGCATAATTTCCCCTGTTTTATTCCTCCTCCTCAGGATTGCTTTGGCTATTCGGGGTCTTTTGTGGTTCCATATGAATTTTAGAATTATTTGTTCCAGTTCATTGAAGAAAGCTGTTGGTATTTTGATGGGGATTGCATTGAATCTGTAGATTGCTTTAGGTAGTATAGCCATTTTGACAATATTTATTCTTCCTAGCCAAGAGCATGGGATGCATTTCCATTTGTTAGCGTCTTCCTTAATTTCTCCTAGGAGTGTCTTGTAGTTTTCAGAGTACAGGTCTTTAACTTCCTTCGTTAAGTTTATTCCCAGGTATTTTATTCTTTTAGATGCAAGTGTGAATGGAATTGTTTTCTGATTTCTCTTTCTGTTTGTTCATCATTAGTGTATAGGAAAGCAACAGATTTCTGTGTGTTAATTTTGTATCCTGCAACTTTGCTGAATTCAGATATTAGTTCTTGTAGTTTTGGAGTGGAGTCTTTAGGGTTTTTTATGTACAGTATCATGTCATCTGAAATAGTGACAATTTGACTTCTTCTTTACCAATCTGGATGCCTTGTATGTCTCTGCTTTGTCTGATTGCCGTGGCTAGGACCTCCAGTACTATGTTGAATAACAGTGGAGAGAGTGGGCACCCCTGTCTTGTTCCGGATGTTAGATGAAAAGCTTTCAGCTTCTCGCTATTAAGTATGATGTTAGCTGTGGGTTTGTCATATATGGCCTTTATGATGTTGAGGTACTTGCCATCTATACCCATTCTGTTGAGAGTTTTAATCAAAAATGGATGCTGAATTTTGTCAAATGCTTTTTCAGCATCTATGGAGATGATCATGTGGTTTTTGTTCTTCTTTTTATTGATGTGATGGATGATGTTGATGGATTTTCGAATGTTGTACCATCCTTGCATCCCTGGGATGAATCCCACTTGATCATGGTGTATGATCCTCTTGATGTATTTTTGAATTCGGTTTGCTAATATTTTGTTGAGTATTTTTGCATCTACATTCATCAGGGATATTGGTCTGTAATTTTCTTTTTTAGTGAGGTCTTTGCCCGGTTTTGGTATTAGAGTGATGCTGGCTTCATAGAAAGAGTTTGGAAGTATTCCCTCCTCTTCTATTTTTTGGAAAACTTTAAGGAGAATGGGTGTTATTTCTTCTCTATATGTCTGGTAGAATTCAGAGGTGAATCCATCAGGTCCAGGGCTTTTGTTCTTGGGTAGTTTTTTGATTACCGATTCAATTTCATTGCTGGTGATTGGTCTGTTTAGTTTTTCTGTTTCCTGCTTGGTGAGTCTTGGAAGGCTGTATTTTTCTAAGAAGTTGTCCATTTCTTCTGGGTTTTGGAGCTTGTTAGCATATAGATGCTCATAGTATTCTCTTATAATTCTTTGTATTTCTGTTGGGTCTGTCGTTATTTTTCCTTTCTCATTTCTGATTCTGTTTATGTGTGTGGATTCTTTTTTTCTCTTGATGAGTCTGGCTAGGGGTTTATCTATTTTGTTTATTTTTTCAAAGAACCAGCTTTTGGTTTCATTGATTTTTTCTATTGTTTTATTCTTCTCAATTTTATTTATTTCTTCTCTGATCTTTATTATGTCTCTCCTTCTTGTGACTTTGGGCCTCATTTGTTCTTCTTTTTCCAATTTCAATAATTGTGTCTTTAGACTGTTCATTTGGGAATGTTCTTCCTTCTTTAAATAGGCCTGGATTGCATTATACTTTCCTCTTAGAACTGCCTTTGCTGCGTCCCACAGAAGTTGTGGCTTTGTGTTGTTGTTGTCATTAGTCTCCATAAATTCTTTGATTTCTGTTTTGATTTGGTCGTTAACCCATTGATTCATTAGGAGAATGTTGTTAAGTCTCCATGTATTTGTGAGCCTTTTTGATTTCTTTCTGAAATTTATTTCTAGTTTTATACCTTTGTGATCTGAGAAGTTGGTTGGTAGGATTTCAGTATTTTTGAATTTACTGAGGTTCTTTTTGTGGCCTAGTATGTGGTCTATTCTGGAAAATGTTCCATGTGCACTTGAGAAGAATGTGTATCCTGCTGCTTTTGGGTGCAGAGTTCTGTAGATATCTGTTAGGTACATCGGTTCTAGTGTGTTGTTCAGTGCCTCTGTGTCTTTACTTATCCTCTGCCTGGTTGATCTATCCTTTGGAGTGAGTGGTGTGTTAAAGTCTCCTAAAATAATTGCATTGCTCTCTATTTCCTCCTTCACTTCTGTTAGTATTTGTTTCACATATGCTGACGCTCCTGTGTTGGGTGCATATATATTTATAATGGTTATATCTTCTTGTTGGACTGACCCCTTTATCATTATGTAATGTCCTTCTTTATCTCTTGCTACTTTCTTCGATTTGAAGTCTATTTTGTCTGATACAAGTACTGCAACACCTTCTTTTTTCTCTTTGTTGTTTGCATGAAATATTTTTTTCCATCCCTTCACTTTTAGTCTGCATATATCTTTGGGTTTGAGGTGAGTCTCTCGTAAGCAGCATATAGATGGGTCTTGATTTTTTAATGCACTCTGTTACTCTGTGTCTTTTGATTGGTGCATTCAGTCCATTTACATTTAGGGTGATTATTGATAGATATGTACTTATTGCCATTGCTGGCTTTAAATTCGTTGTTACCAAAGGTTCAAGGGTTGCTTCTTTACTATCTAAGAATCTAACTTAACTTTCCTGTTAAGTTATTGTGAATGCCGTCTGATGTTTCTTTATCTCTCCTTTCCTATTCTTCCTCCTCGTTTCTTTATATATTAGGTGTTTTATTCTTTGCGTTTAGTTAGTATTTGTATGGTCTGCTTTCTTTGCTATGATTTTATTTTCTCTGGTGACATCTTTTTAGCCTTAGGTGTGTTTCCCTCTACAGCAGTTCATTTAAGATATCCTGTAGTGGTGGTTTATGAGAGGCAAACTCTCTCAACTTTCTTTTGTCTTGAAATTGTTTAATCCCTCCGTCGTATTTAAATGATAATCGTGCTGGATACAATATTCTTGGTTCGAGGCCCTTCTGTTTCATTACGTTAAATATATCATGCCATTCTCTTCTGGCCTGTAAGGTTTCTGTTGAGAAGTCTGATGACAGTCTGATGGGTTTTCCTTTGTAGGTGATCTTTCTTCTCTCTCTAGCTGCCTTTAATACTCTGTCTTTATCTTTGATCTTTACCATCTTAATTATTATGTGTCTTGGTGTTGTCTTCCTTGGGTCCCTTGTGTTGGGAGATCTGTGGGCTTCCGTGGACTACAAGACTATTTCCTTCCCCAGCGTGGGAAAGTTTTCAGCAATTATTTCTTCAAAGACACTTTCTATCCCTTTTTCTCTCTCTTCTTCCTCTGGTACTCATATAATGCGAATATTGTTCCGTTTGGATTGGTCACACAGTTCTCTTAATATTCTTTCATTCTTAGAGATCCTTTTATCTCTCTCTGCCTCAGCTTCTTTGTATTCCTGTTCCCTGTCTTGTAATTCCTTGATCATGTCTTGAACCTGATTCATTCTGCTGTTAAGCCCGTCTATGGCTTGTCTCATTTCTGCTTTGTCTTTCCTCATTTCCTCCCTCAGCTCTTGCACATTTTTCTGTAGATCTATCAGCATGGCTATGACTTTTATTCTGAATTCTTTTTCAGGCAGACTGTGCATGTCCATTCCTTCAGATTCTCTCTCTGGGGTGGTGTTTGAAGCTTTGTCTGTATCATATTCTTCTGTCTTCTCATGACTATAAAATTGGTTGTTGGTAGTTGTCACATATTTCAGTTGGGCTCTTTATGACTTTAAAAAGGAAAGAGAAGAAAGGAGAGAAAAGAAAAAAATTCTACTAATAATAAAAAGAGTGAAAAGAGAGAGAGAAGGAGGAAAAGAAAGGAAAGAAAAAGAAAAAGCAGCAACACCTAAAAGAAAGAAAAAAAAACTTCCACCAGGAGTGATTTCTGTGTGAATGCTGTAGGTGGCGCTGTTGCTCCACTATTCCAGAGCCATGGTCGCGCTGCTCCGCATGGCCCTTTAAAAGCTGTGGCCGGGGTGAGAATGAATGGAAGGCTGTTGAGCTCTGTGGGAGTCCTAATTATGGCTACCCTTTCCCAGTTGCCCGCTAGGGGGTCCAACTCTCCCCCAGACTCCCAGCCTGCTGGGCTGAGTGTGCCAAGGTGATGAGGTTCTCTTCTGAACTCCCGTCTCTTCAAGACCGCTGAAATACAAAGCGCGCGCTTTTCTCCTTTTTTTTTTTCTTCTCTCTTCTCCTTCCCTGAGCCAGCCAGGAGCAATAGGTGTGTTCCTGCTGAGTCCGTGCGCCCTCTCTCTCTCCAATCTCCACCACACGGCACTTTGTGCACCCGCTTTCCTGGGGCCGGTTCGGGGCTGGTTATCTCCTGGGCCTGCACTTCCACTCCCTCCCGCCTCTGAATCCTCTCCTCCTGCCGGTGCGCTGGGGTGGGGGAGTGCTCGGGTTCTGCCGGGTCGCGTTTCGCGGTTCCGTTTCTTACCCGCCTCGCCCGCTGCCAAGTCCTCTCAGGTGTGTCTGCACTGTGTGTGCTTTCCTGTTTTTCTGGTCTCTCTTTTAGGAACAGTTGCATCTGCTGTGTTTTCGTGGATAAATATAATGTTGGGAGGAAAATTCTGTCGCTCCGTTCATGC
>JAQQAC010014548.1:0-12909 GCA_029783875.1 Phataginus tricuspis | reverse complement strand
CATTGCAGGCTTTGGATTCGTGGTTGCCAAAGGTTCAAGGGTAGCTTCTTTACTATCTAATCATCTCTTATTAAGCTATTATAAGCACACTCTGGTGATTCTTTATTTCTCTCCATTCTTATTCTTCCTCCTCCATTCTTTATATGTTAGGTGTTTTATTCTGTACTCTTTTTTGTTTCCTTTGATTGTTTTTGTGGAAAGTTGATTTTATCTTTTGACTTTAGCTGGTATTTGGTTGGTCTGCTTTCTTTGCTGTGATTTTATTTTCTCTGGTGACTTGTATGTAGTCTCAGGAGTGCTTCCATCAAGAGGATTCCCTTTAAAATATCCTGTAGAGGTGGTTTGTGGGAGGCAAATTCCCTTAACTTTTGCTTGTCTGGAAATTGTTTAATCTATCCCTCAAATTTAAATGATAATCATGCTGGATACAATAGTGGTTCATGGCCCTTCTGTTTCATTACATTAAATATGCCATGCCACTCCCCTGTAGCCTGTAAGGTTTCTGTTGAGAAGTCTGATGATAGCCTGATGGTTTTCCTTTGTAGGTGATCTTTTTTCTCTCTCTGGGTTGTCTTTTATCTTTGCCATTTTAATTATTATATATCTTGGTGTTGTCCTTCTTGGGTCCCTTGTTTTGGGAGATCTGTGAGATTCCATGGTCTGAGAAACTATTTCCTTCCCCAGCTTGGGAAGTTTTTGTCAATTATTTCTTCAAAGACACTTTCTATCCCTTTTTCTCTCTTCTTCTTCTTCCGGTACCCCTGTAATGCGAATATTGTTCCATTTGGATTGGTCACACAGTTCTCTTAATATTCTTTCATTCCTAGAGATCCTTTTATCTCTCTCTGCCTCAGCTTCTCTGTACTCCTGTTCTCTGTTTTCTATTCCATTGACAGTCTCTTGCACCTCGTCCAGTCTTCTCTTAAGCCCGTCAATCGATTGTTTCATTTCTGTAATGTCCCTCCTGACTTCATCCCTTAGCTCTTGCATATTTCTCTGTAGGTCCATCAGCATGGTTATGATTTTTATTCTGAATTATTTTTCAGGAAGATTGTTTAAATCTATCCCACAATGCCCTCTCTCTGGGGTTGTCTGGGTGATTTTTGACTGGAGCAGATTCTTCTGTCTTTTCCTTGCCATAGACGTGGTTGCAGTCAGGTGACATGTGTGTCAGCTGGGAGAACAAAGTCCCTTTCTGCTTGTTGTTCATCTTGCCCTTCTCCACAGCCTGTGCCGGTTACTGCACACCAGGAGGTAGCCTCTGGGATAATCCCCTGAACTGCTGTGGGCAGGGCCACCCTCAGGCTAGCCTAGAGCACTGCAGGGACGTGGAAACCATGCCGGGTGCCTTCTACTGCAAGGATGGGCCCTTTTGTGCCTTCCAGACCTTGCTCTGGCTTCCACAGCCTTTTCTGGTTATCTGCACACCGGGAGGCAGTCACTGGGATAATCCTGAGCTGCCATGGGTGGCGGCACACTCAGGCTAGCCTAGAGTACTATGGGGGCATGGCAACCATGCCAGGTGCATTCTTCTGCAAGGATGGACCCTTTCTCGCCTTCTGGACCTTGCTCTGGCTTCCACGGCATGTACTGGTTACCCGCACACTGGGAGGCAGTCTCTGGGATAATCCCCTGAGCCGCCGTTGGCAGGGCCAACATCAGGGTAGCCTAGAGCACTGTGGGTGCATTCTACTGCCAGGACGGCCCCTTCATACGTTCCAGACCTTGCTCCAGCTTCTGCTGTCCTGTGTTAGCTGCGCACTGGGAGGAGACTCTGTGGTTGCCGTGGGTGGGGCCGCTCTCCAGGTGCTCTGCAGCTGTGGTGGTTCAGCTGGCACCAGCAGGGTGGAACAAATGGCACGCTGCTTATGGCCATGAGGTGCCTCGGGGCTGTTTTACCCAGCAGGGGGTTAGGAGGCCTGAAATTCCTCAAGATTCCTAGCCTGCTGGGCTGAGTGTGCTGGGACGATTTTGTTCAGCTGTTGGGTCCTTGTCCCTTTAAGACTTTTAAAAAGCACCACTTTTCTCTTTTCCCAGGGGAGCTGGCTGTCGGGACTCGCTCCCATTCTCCGTCTAGGCTTTTACTTTTCTGTTTCTCTAATATCCAGTACACCATGCAATGTGTCTGTGCTCCCAGTGCAGAAGATTACTAGGGCTGGTTATTTAGCAGTCCTGTGCTTCCACTTCCTACCCACTCTGATTCTTTTCCACCTGCCAGTGAGCTGGGGTGTGGGGAGTGCCCGAGTCCCGCCAGGTCACAGCTTCGTATCTTACGTTTCTCATGAAGTGCTGAGTTCTTCCAGATGTAGATGTAGCCTGGCTGTTGTACTGTATCTTCTGGTCTCTCTTCTAGGAGTAGTTGTATTTGTTGTATTTTCAAGAATCTTTATGGTTTTGGGAGATTTCCACTGCCCTACTCATGCCACCATCTTGAACCCATCTCTGAAAGCTTTTCTTTTAAGACTGGGAACAAAACAAGGATGCCCACTCTTTCCACTTTTATTCAGCATAGTTCTGGAGGTCCTGGCCATGGCAATCATACAACACAAAGAAATAAAAGGCATCCAGATTGGTAAAGAGGAAATTAAACTGTCATTGTTTGCAGCTGACATGATATTATATATAAAAAGCCCTAAAGAATCCACCCCAAAACTGCTAGAACTAATAACTGAATTCAGCAAAGTGGCAGGATATAAAATTAATACACAGAAATCTGTTGCATTCCTATACCCTAACAATGAACTAGTAGAAAGAGAAATCAGGAAAACAATTCCATTCACAATTACATCAAAAAGAATAAAATACCTAAGGGTAAACCTAACAAAGGAAGTGAAAGACCTATGCCCTGAAAACCAGAAGAGAGTTGAGAGAAAGCAGATACCAACAAATGGAAATAATATCCCAAGCTCATGGATAGGAAGAATTAATATTGTCAAAAAGGCCATCCTGCCTGAAGCAATCTACCAATTCAATGCAATCCCTATCAAAATGCCAAGAGCATTCCTCAATGAATTAGATCAAATAGTTCTAAAATTAATATGGAACCATGAAAGACCCCGAATAGCCAAAGCAATCATGAGAAGAAGAATAAAGCTGGGGGGGTGGGGGTTATGCTCCCCAACTTCAAGCTCTACTGCAAAGCCACAGTAATCAAGACAATTTCGTAGTGGCACAAGACCAGACCCATAGACCAATGGAAAAGACTAGGGATCCCAGATATAAACCCAAGCATATACAGTCAATTAATATACAAAAAGGAGCCATGGATATACAATGCAGAAATGACAGCATCTTCAACAACTGGTGTTGGCAAAAGTGAACACCCATATGCAAGAGAATGAAACTGGATTGTCTAACCCCGTACACAAAAGTAAATTCAAAATTAATGAAAGACGTGAATGTAAGTCATGAAACCATAAAACTCTTAGAAGACAACATAGGCAAAAATCTTTTGAATATAAACATGAGCAACTTTTTCGTGAACGCATCTCCTCGGGCAAGGGAAGCAAAAGCAAAAATGAGCAAATGGGACTACATCAAGCCTCTGTACAGCGAAGGACACCATCAGCAGAATAAAAAGGCATCCTACAGTATGGGAGAGAATATTTGTAAACGACATATCTGACAAGTGACTAACATCCAAAATATATAAAGAACTCACATGCTTCAACACCCAAAAAGGAAATAACCCCATTACAAAATGGGCGCAGGATATGAACAGGCAATTCTCCAAAGAAGAAATTCAGATGGCTAACATGCACTTGAAAAGATGCTCCACATCACCAATTATTATCGATATGCAAATGAAAAGCACAATGAGATATCACCTCACACCAGTTAGGATGGCCAATATCAAAAAGACTAGGAACAAATGGTGGCTAGTATGCGGAGAAAGGGGATCCCTCCTACACTGCTGGTGAGAATGTAAACTAGTTCAACCATTGTGGATAGCAATATGGAGGTTCCTCAAAAAACTAAAAGTAGAAATGCCATTTGACATGTGAATTCCACTCCTAGGAATTTACCCAGAGGAAACAGGTTGTCAGATTCAAAAAGACATATGCACCCGTATGTTTATTGTAGCAGTATTTACAATAGCCAAGAAACGGAAGCAACCTAAGTGTCCCTCAGTAGATGGATGGATAAATAAAAGGTGGTACATATATACACAATGGAATAGTATTCACCCATAAGAAAGAAACAAATCCTACCATTTGCAACAACATGGATGGAGCTAGAGGGTATTATGCTCTGGCAGATAAGTCAGGGAGAGAAGGACAAATACCAAGTGATTTTTCTCATTTGTGGAGTATAACAACAAAACAAAACAGCAGCAGACTCACAAACTCCAAGAAGGGACTAGCAGTTACAGAAGGGGAGGGGTTCAGGAGGGTGGTTGGGGAAGGAGAGAGAAGGGGATTGAGAGCTATTATGGTTAGTACACATGGTGTGGGGGTTCTTGGGGAAGACAGAGTAGCACAGAAAAGACACGTAGTGACTGTGGTATCTTACAACACTGATGGACAGTGACTGCAATGGGGTCTGGGGGGAGGGACTCGATGATATGGATGAATGTAGTCACCACATTGTTTTTCATGTGAAACCATCATGAGAGTGTATATCAATGATACCTTAATGAAAAAAAAAGTTGTTCGGTACTCTATTCTAGGCCTTGGGTACTGAGGAGTTTAATAAATCAGTTAGTAGGTGACTTAGGTTTCAAAAAATTATTCATCATTATCTGTGTACTTTTGGGAAACCTTAAATTTATAGTAGCATTTTTATATCAGAAGAATTGAAGAGTACTTTAATATAGAGAGAATGTTTAATTAAGAGGGATTAAGAGGGTTTCAGATTCAGATTTAGCCCATTTGTTTACTATAAGTATCATTCTACTATATGATAAAGGTGCATTTTTTTAGGAGTCTTATGTGAAAACTTGTCATCTAATTTCCTTGGTGTCCCATTAGTTTCAATTTATTTTGATAATCACAGTTGTCAAGTAAAATGTAAACTTCTCAATAAATTTACACTATATCTTTCAACATGTCTGGCTGGTCTGCCCTGAGGCATCTATAGCCACCCTGTTCAACCTTCCCTGCAAAAAAGAAGAATCACTCTCTCACAGTAATAGAGAATTTAGCAAAATACTTTCTGCTGTAAATGGATATCTGATTTTGAAATAATTTGGCAAAAGTATGTAGAAACATTTAGATTCCTGTTTGGTGGTGTACTTTCTTGAATAATTTGTAAAGAGGTAGATGCTGACATATCTAGGAAAGCAGTTCATGAGACAGGATGAGCAATATGATCATAGATTTGTTTTATATATTTAAATCTTTATCTATATGTGCCTAGAAAAAATTAGGAAGGGTATGCACCAAAATGTTTATATCGGTTATCTCTGGGTGCTAAAATCATGTAAGATTTCCCTCCTTTGTGTTTTTCTGTATTTCTTAAATGTTCTACAGTGAATATGGATAGTTCACCCTTGAATAACATAGGCTTGAACTGCACAGGCCCTTTTATACACATATTTTTTTCAATAAAGACCTTGGAAAATGGGAGACGGTTTGAAAAATCATTTTCTTTTTTCTAGCTTTCTTTATCATAAGAATACAGAATATAATTTATACGACATACAGAATATGTGTGAATATCTGTTCATGTTGTTAGTAAGGCTTCCAGTCAGCAGTATGCTATTAGTAGTTAAGTATTTGGGGAGTGAAAAGTTCTATGAGGGTTTTTTTTACTATGTTGGGAGTCAGCACCCTTTAATCCCCATGTTGTTTAAGGGTCAACTATTGCATATATCATCAGAAATAAAATAATATTATACATGTATTTAATATTTAACATTTTCATATTATTTAAGATACAAATTAAATGGGTTTAATTTGAAGATGAATGTATTACATCATTTAATATACAAGTCAAGCTAGATAAAAGGTCATAACGTAATTACACTTGTTTTGTTTTATTGGGGGGGTCTGGCAGCATATTCCGGTTAAATGGGGGAAAAAGGTGAAAACCCTGACCCTGTAAAAGATCAGCATTTTAAAGATGAGTTCCAGTTTATTGGTTCTCTGAAATTCAAATAATAAGGATGCTGAGTAATATGTATTAATTATTTATTGGATATTCTTGTTTTGGTAATGATTATACTGATTTTATATTCTTAGGTGGGAGGAAGTATCCTTGCTCATGGTTATTAAACTGCTGCTTTGAACTTTATCTGCTTAGCTAATTTGATCCATTTAAAAAATTTCCTATAGGCTAAAGTGATGGCCAATAAGGAGAAAAAATTTCAACAACGTATTCAGGCCCAACAGAAGAAAGAACTGAAAAGCTTTTTAAAGTCCCAGAAGAGAGAATATAAACTTCGAATGAAACTGCTTAAGGAGGTATTTACTTTATAAAAATTTTCAAGCCACTTACCTGTTTACTGATTGTATCAAATATTGATCTACTCATAAAACCATTAGGATAAATTTTTCTTTTCTTTGTGGCCACTAACTATATATCAGTTTAAGTGAAGACACTGATTATAACCTATTACTTTTCAATGGCTGAGGTCCTCAGTTGAGTGAGATCTAAAAAGAGTGATCTCTTGAAATGTAAATTATTTTATAAAGCTATTATTTATAATAGCTTTCCTAAGCTCTTATTAAGTAAATGAGTCACTAGAAATAAAAATATTTAAGCTGCGATAAAGAGCCATACATTTCTTTTCTTTTTTTTTAATTTATTTTGGTATCTTTAACCTACAATTACATGTGCAATATTATGGTGATTAAACTACCCCCTTCATCAGGTCCCCCCCCACCAACCCTATTACAGTCACTGTCCATCAGTGTACTGAGATGAGAATCACTACTTGTCTTCTCTGAGTTGTACAGCCCTCCCCATGCCCCCCGCTACCTTATGTCTGCTAATCGTAATGCCCCTTTTACCCTCTTATCCCTCCCTTCCCATCCTTCTTCCCCAGTCCCTTTCCCTTTGGTAACTATTAGTCCGTTCTTGGGTTCTGTGAGTCTGCTGCTGTTTTGTTCCTTCAGTTTTTTTCTTTGTTCTTATACTCCACATATGAGTGAAATCACTTGATACTTGTCTTTTTCGGCTTGGCTTATTTCACTGAGCATAATACCCTCTAACTCCGTCCATGTTGTTGCAAATGGTAGGATTTGTTTTCTTCTTATGGCTGAATAGTATTCCATTGTGTATATGTACCACTTCTTCTTAATCCATTCATCTACTGATGGACACTTAGGTTGCTTCCATTTCTTGGCTATTGTAAATAGTGCTGCAATAAACATAGGGGTGCATCTGTCTTTTTGAAACTGGGCTGCTGCATTCTTAGGGTAAATTCCTAGGAGTGGGATTCCTGGGTCAAATGGTATTTCTATTTTGAGTTTTTTGAGGAACCTCCATACTGCTTTTACAATGGTTGAACTAATTTGCATTCCCACCAGCAGTGTAGGAGGGTTCCCTTTTCTCCACATCCTCGCCAACATTTGTTGTTGTTTGTGTTTTGGATGTTGGCCATCCTCACTGGTGTGAGGTGATATCTCATTGTGGTTTTAATCTGCATTTCTCTGATGATTAGCAATGTGGAGCATCTTTTCATGTGCCTACTGGCCATCTGAATTTCTTCTTTAGAGAAGTGTGTATTCATGTCCTCTGCCCATTTCTTAATTGGATTATTTGCTTTTTGTTTGTTACGGTGTGTGAGTTCTTTGTATATTTTGGATGTCAACCCCTTATCAGATACATCATTTATGAATATATTTTCCCATACTGTAAGATGTATTTTTGTTCTACTGATGGCATCCTTTGCTGTACAGAAGCTTTTCAACTTGATATAGTCCCATTTGTTCATTTTTCCTTTTGTTTCCCTTGCCCGGGGGGAAATGTTCATGAAGAAGTCGCTCATGTTTATGTCCAAGAGATTTTTGCCTATGTTTTTTTCTAAGAGTTTTATGGTTTCATGACTTACATTCAGGTCTTTGATCCACCTTGAGTTTACCTTTGTTAGACAGTAGTCCAGTTTCATTCTCTTACATGACGCTGTCCAGTTTTTCCAACACCAGCTGCTGAAGAGGCTGTCATCTCCCCATTGTATATCCAAGGCTCCTTTATCAAATATTAATTGACTGTATGTGTTTGGGTTAATGTTTGGATTTTCTATTCTGTTCCACTGGTCTGTGGGTCTGTTTTTGTGCCAATACCAAATTGTCTTGATTACTGTGGCTTTGTGGTAGAGCTTGAAGTCAGGGAGCATAATTTCCCCTGTTTTATTCCTCCTCCTCAGGATTGCTTTGGCTATTCGGGGTCTTTTGTGGTTCCATATGAATTTTAGAATTATTTGTTCCAGTTCATTGAAGAAAGCTGTTGGTATTTTGATGGGGATTGCATTGAATCTGTAGATTGCTTTAGGTAGTATAGCCATTTTGACAATATTTATTCTTCCTAGCCAAGAGCATGGGATGCATTTCCATTTGTTAGCGTCTTCCTTAATTTCTCCTAGGAGTGTCTTGTAGTTTTCAGAGTACAGGTCTTTAACTTCCTTCGTTAAGTTTATTCCCAGGTATTTTATTCTTTTAGATGCAAGTGTGAATGGAATTGTTTTCTGATTTCTCTTTCTGTTTGTTCATCATTAGTGTATAGGAAAGCAACAGATTTCTGTGTGTTAATTTTGTATCCTGCAACTTTGCTGAATTCAGATATTAGTTCTTGTAGTTTTGGAGTGGAGTCTTTAGGGTTTTTTATGTACAGTATCATGTCATCTGAAATAGTGACAATTTGACTTCTTCTTTACCAATCTGGATGCCTTGTATGTCTCTGCTTTGTCTGATTGCCGTGGCTAGGACCTCCAGTACTATGTTGAATAACAGTGGAGAGAGTGGGCACCCCTGTCTTGTTCCCGATCTTAGATGAAAAGCTTTCAGCTTCTCGCTATTAAGTATGATGTTAGCTGTGGGTTTGTCATATATGGCCTTTATGATGTTGAGGTACTTGCCGTCTATACCCATTCTGTTGAGAGTTTTAATCAAAAATGGATGCTGAATTTTTTCAAATGCTTTTTCAGCATCTGTGGAGATGATCATGTGGTTTTTGTTCTTCTTTTTATTGATGTGATGGATGATGTTAATGGATTTTCGAATGTTGTACCATCCTTGCATCCCTGGGATGAATCCCACTTGATCATGGTGTATGATCCTCTTGATGTATTTTTGAATTCGGTTTGCTAATATTTTGTTGAGTATTTTTGCATCTACATTCATCAGGGATATTGGTCTGTAATTTTCTTTTTTAGTGAGGTCTTTGCCCGGTTTTGGTATTAGAGTGATGCTGGCTTCATAGAAAGAGTTTGGAAGTATTCCCTCCTCTTCTATTTTTTGGAAAACTTTAAGGAGAATGGGTGTTATTTCTTCTCTATATGTCTGGTAGAATTCAGAGGTGAATCCATCAGGTCCAGGGCTTTTGTTCTTGGGTAGTTTTTTGATTACCGATTCAATTTCATTGCTGGTGATTGGTCTGTTTAGTTTTTCTGTTTCCTGCTTGGTGAGTCTTGGAAGGCTGTATTTTTCTAAGAAGTTGTCCATTTCTTCTGGGTTTTGGAGCTTGTTAGCATATAGATGCTCATAGTATTCTCTTATAATTCTTTGTATTTCTGTTGGGTCTGTCGTTATTTTTCCTTTCTCATTTCTGATTCTGTTTATGTGTGTGGATTCTTTTTTTCTCTTGATGAGTCTGGCTAGGGGTTTATCTATTTTGTTTATTTTTTCAAAGAACCAGCTTTTGGTTTCATTGATTTTTTCTATTGTTTTATTCTTCTCAATTTTATTTATTTCTTCTCTGATCTTTATTATGTCTCTCCTTCTTGTGACTTTGGGCCTCATTTGTTCTTCTTTTTCCAATTTCAATAATTGTGTCTTTAGACTGTTCATTTGGGAATGTTCTTCCTTCTTTAAATAGGCCTGGATTGCATTATACTTTCCTCTTAGAACTGCCTTTGCTGCATCCCACAGAAGTTGTGGCTTTGTGTTGTTGTTGTCATTAGTCTCCATAAATTCTTTGATTTCTGTTTTGATTTGGTCGTTAACCCATTGATTCATTAGGAGAATGTTGTTAAGTCTCCATGTATTTGTGAGCCTTTTTGATTTCTTTCTGAAATTTATTTCTAGTTTTATACCTTTGTGATCTGAGAAGTTGGTTGGTAGGATTTCAGTATTTTTGAATTTACTGAGGTTCTTTTTGTGGCCTAGTATGTGGTCTATTCTGGAAAATGTTCCATGTGCACTTGAGAAGAATGTGTATCCTGCTGCTTTTGGGTGCAGAGTTCTGTAGATATCTGTTAGGTACATCGGTTCTAGTGTGTTGTTCAGTGCCTCTGTGTCTTTACTTATCCTCTGCCTGGTTGATCTATCCTTTGGAGTGAGTGGTGTGTTAAAGTCTCCTAAAATAATTGCATTGCTCTCTATTTCCTCCTTCACTTCTGTTAGTATTTGTTTCACATATGCTGACACTCCTGTGTTGGGTGCATATATATTTATAATGGTTATATCTTCTTGTTGGACTGACCCCTTTATCATTATGTAATGTCCTTCTTTATCTCTTGCTACTTTCTTCGATTTGAAGTCTATTTTGTCTGATACAAGTACTGCAACACCTTCTTTTTTCTCTTTGTTGTTTGCATGAAATATTTTTTTCCATCCCTTCACTTTTAGTCTGCATATATCTTTGGGTTTGAGGTGAGTCTCTCGTAAGCAGCATATAGATGGGTCTTGATTTTTTAATCCACTCTGTTACTCTGTGTCTTTTGATTGGTGCATTCAGTCCATTTACATTTAGGGTGATTATTGATAGATATGTACTTATTGCCATTGCTGGCTTTAAATTCGTTGTTACCAAAGGTTCAAGGGTTGCTTCTTTACTAAGAATCTAACTTAACTTTCCTGTTAAGTTATTGTGAATGCCGTCTGATGTTTCTTTATCTCTCCTTTCCTATTCTTCCTCCTCGTTTCTTTATATATTAGGTGTTTTATTCTTTGCGTTTAGTTAGTATTTGTATGGTCTGCTTTCTTTGCTATGATTTTATTTTCTCTGGTGACATCTTTTTAGCCTTAGGTGTGTTTCCCTCTACAGCAGTTCATTTAAGATATCCTGTAGTGGTGGTTTATGAGAGGCAAACTCTCTCAACTTTCTTTTGTCTTGAAATTGTTTAATCCCTCCGTCGTATTTAAATGATAATCGTGCTGGATACAATATTCTTGGTTCGAGGCCCTTCTGTTTCATTACGTTAAATATATCATGCCATTCTCTTCTGGCCTGTAAGGTTTCTGTTGAGAAGTCTGATGACAGTCTGATGGGTTTTCCTTTGTAGGTGATCTTTCTTCTCTCTCTAGCTGCCTTTAATACTCTGTCTTTATCTTTGATCTTTATCATCTTAATTATTATGTGTCTTGGTGTTGTCTTCCTTGGGTCCCTTGTGTTGGGAGATCTGTGGGCTTCCGTGGACTACAAGACTATTTCCTTCCCCAGCGTGGGAAAGTTTTCAGCAATTATTTCTTCAAAGACACTTTCTATCCCTTTTTCTCTCTCTTCTTCCTCTGGTACTCATATAATGCGAATATTGTTCCGTTTGGATTGGTCACACAGTTCTCTTAATATTCTTTCATTCTTAGAGATCCTTTTATCTCTCTCTGCCTCAGCTTCTTTGTATTCCTGTTCCCTGTCTTGTAATTCCTTGATCATGTCTTGAACCTGATTCATTCTGCTGTTAAGCCCGTCTATGGCTTGTCTCATTTCTGCTTTGTCTTTCCTCATTTCCTCCCTCAGCTCTTGCACATTTTTCTGTAGATCTATCAGCATGGCTATGACTTTTATTCTGAATTCTTTTTCAGGCAGACTGTGCATGTCCATTCCTTCAGATTCTCTCTCTGGGGTGGTGTTTGAAGCTTTGTCTGTATCATATTCTTCTGTCTTCTCATGACTATAAAATTGGTTGTTGGTAGTTGTCACATATTTCAGTTGGGCTCTTTATGACTTTAAAAAGGAAAGAGAAGAAAGGAGAGAAAAGAAAAAAATTCTACTAATAATAAAAAGAGTGAAAAGAGAGAGAGAAGGAGGAAAAGAAAGGAAAGAAAAAGAAAAAGCAGCAACACCTAAAAGAAAGAAAAAAAAAACGTCCACCAGGAGTGATTTCTGTGTGAATGCTGTAGGTGGCGCTGTTGCTCCACTATTCCAGAGCCATGGTCGCGCTGCTCCGCATGGCCCTTTAAAAGCTGTGGCCGGGGTGAGAATGAATGGAAGGCTGTTGAGCTCTGTGGGAGTCCTAATTATGGCTACCCTTTCCCAGTTGCCCGCTAGGGGTTCCAACTCTCCCCCAGACTCCCAGCCTGCTGGGCTGAGTGTGCCAAGGTGATGAGGTTCTCTTCTGAACTCCCGTCTCTTCAAGACCGCTGAAATACAAAGCGCGCGCTTTTCTCCTTTTTTTTTTCTTCTCTCTTCTCCTTCCCTGAGCCAGCCAGGAGCAATAGGTGTGTTCCTGCTGAGTCCGTGCGCCCTCTCTCTCTCCAATCTCCACCACACCGCACTTTGTGCACCCGCTTTCCTGGGGCTGGTTCGGGGCTGGTTATCTCCTGGGCCTGCACTTCCACTCCCTCCCGCCTCTGAATCCTCTCCTCCTGCCGGTGCGCTGGGGTGGGGGAGTGCTCGGGTTCTGCCGGGTCGCGTTTCGCGGTTCCGTTTCTTACCCGCCTCGCCCGCTGCCAAGTCCTCTCAGGTGTGTCTGCACTGTGTGCGCTTTCCTGTTTTTCTGGTCTCTCTTTTAGGAACAGTTGCATCTGCTGTGTTTTCATGGATAAATATAATGTTGGGAGGAAAATTCTGTCGCTCCGTTCATGC
>JAQQAC010014547.1:0-13305 GCA_029783875.1 Phataginus tricuspis | reverse complement strand
CATTGCAGCACTATTTACAATAGCCAAGAAATGGAAGCAACCTAAGTGCCCATCAGTAGATGAATGGATTAAGAAGAAGTGGTACATATACACAATGGAGTATTACGCAGCCATAAGAAAAAAACAAATCCTACCATTTGCAACAACATGGATGGAGCTGGAGGGTATTATGCTCAGTGAAATAAGCCAGGCCGAAAAAGACAAGTACCAAATGATCTCACTCATATGTGGAGTATAAGAACAAAGAAAAAAAAAATGAAGGAACAAACAGCAGCAGACTCACAGAACCCAAGAATGGACTAACAGTTACCAAAGGGAAAGGGACTGGGGAGATGGGTGTGAAGGGAGGGATAAGAGGGTAAAAGGGGCATTACGATTGGCAGGCATAGGGTGGGGAGGCACGTGGGGGACTATACAGCTCAGAGAAGACAAGTAGTGATTCTCATCTCACTACACTGATGGACAGTGACTGTAATAGGGTTGGTGGGGGGGACCTGATGAAGGGGGTAGTTTAATCATCACAATATTGCTCATGTAATTGTAGGTTAATGATACTAAAATAAAATAAATTGTAAAAAAAATAATAAGTATGCCACAGATTTCTGTGTATTAATTTTGTATCCTGCAACTGTGCTGTATTCAGATATTAGATCTAGTAGTTTTAGAGCGTATTATTTAGGGTTTTTTATGTACAATATCATGTCATCTTCAAACAGGGACAGTTTAACTTCTTCCTTACCAATCTGGATGCCTTTTATTTCTTTGTGTTGTCTGATTGCTGTGACTAGGACATCCAGTACTATGTTGAATAGAAGTGGGGAGAGTGGGCATCCTTGTCTTGTTCCCGATCTTAAAGGAAAAGCTTTCAGTTTCTCTCTGTTAAGTATAATGTTGGCTGTGGCTTTGTCATATATGGCCTTTATTATGTTGAGGTACTTCCCCTCTATACCCATTTTGTGGAGAGTTTTTATCATGAATGGATGTTGAATTTTGCCAAATGCTTTTTCAGCATCTATGGAGATGATCATGTGGTCTTTGTCCTTTCTTTTGTTGATCTAGTGGATGATGTTGATGAATTTTTGAATGTTGTACCATACTTGCATCCCTGGAATAAATCATACTTGATCATGATGGATGATCTTTTTGATGTATTTTTGAATTCGGTTTGCTAGTATTTTGTTGAGTATTTTTGCATCTGTTCATCAGGGATATTGGCCTGTAATTTTCTTTTTTTGTGGTGTCTTTGCCTAGTTCTGGTATTAGAGTGATCCTGGCCTCATAGAATGAGTTTGAAAGTATTCCCTTTTCTTCTACACTTTGGAAAACTCTAAGGAGGATGGGTATTAGGTCTTTACTAAATGTTTGGTAAAATTCAGCTGTAAAGCCATCTGGTCCAGGGATGTTGTTCTTAGTTAGGATTTTGATTACCAGTTCAATTTCGTTGCTGGTAATTGGTCTGTTCAGTTTTTCAGTTTCTTTCTGGGTGAGCATTGGAAGGTTGTATTTTTCTACAAATTTGTCCATTTCTTCTAGGCTATCCAGTTTGTTAGCATAAACTTTTTCATAGTATTCTCTCATAATTTTTTGTATTTCTGTGGTATCCATAGTGATTTTTCCTTTCTCATTTATGATTCTGTTTATGTGAGTAGATTCTCTTTTTTTCTTGATAAGTCTGGCTGGGGGTTTATCTATTTTGTTTATTTTTTCAAAGAATCAGCACTTGCTTTCATTGATTCTCTTGTTTTATTCCTCTCAATTTTATTCATTTCTTTTCTAATCTTTATTATGTCCCTCTTCTATTGACTTTGGGCCTCATTTGTTCTTCTTTTTCTAGTTTCATTAATTGTGTGTTTTGACGGCTCATGTGGAATTGTTCGTCTTTCCTGAAGTTGGCCTGTATTGCAATATACTTTCCTCTAGCATGGCCTTTACTGCTTCCACACAGATTTTGTGTTGTTGAATTATTGTTGTCATTTTCTCCATATATTGCTTGGTCTCTGTTTTTATTTGGTCATTGATCCATTGGTTATTTAGGAGTATGCTGTGAAACCTCTATGTGTTTGTGGGATTTTTTATTTTCTTTGAGTAATTTATTTCTAGTTTCATACGTTCGTGGTCTGAGAAACTGGTTGGTACAATTTCAATCTTTTTGAATTTACTGAGGCTCTTTTTGTGGCGTAGTATATGATCTATTCTTGAAAATGTTCCATGTGCACTTGAAAAGAATGTGTATTCTGCTGCTTTTGGGTGTAGAGTTCTGTAGATGTCTGTTAGGTCCATCTTTTCTAATGTGTTGTTCAGTGCTTCTGTCTCCTTACTTATTTTCTGTCTGGTTGATCTGTCCTTCAGAGTGAGTGGAGTGTTGAAGTCTTCTAGAATGAATGCACTGCATTCTATTTCTCCTTTTTATTCTGTTAGTATTTGTTTCACATATGTAGGTGCCTCTGTGTTGGGCGCATGGATATTTATTCTGGTTATATCTTCTTGTTGGATTGACCCTTTTATCATTATGTAAGTCCTTCTCTGTCTCTTGTGACTTTCTGTATTTTGAAGTCTATTTTGTCTGATACCAGTACTGAAACTCCTGCTTTTTTCTCACTATTAGTTGCATGAAATATCTTTTTCCATCCCTTAACTTTTAGTCTGTGTATGTCTTTGGGTTTAAAGTGATTCTCTTGTAGGCCGCATATAGATGGGTCTTGCTTTTTTATCCATTCAGTGACTCTATGTCTTTTGATTGGTGCATTCAGTCCATTTACATTTAGGGTGATTATTGATAGGTATGTACTTATTGGCATGGCAGGCTTTAGATTCGTGGTTACCAAAGGTTCACGGTTAACTTTCTTACTATCTAAGAGTTTAACTTAACTCATTAAATATGCTATTATGAACACAATTTAAAGGTTCTTTTTTTTTCTTTCTCCTTTTTCTTCCTCCTCCATTCTTTATATATTAGATATCATATTCTGTACTCTTTGTCTATCCCTTGATTGACTTTGGGGATAATTAATTGAATTTTTCATTTGCTTAGTAATTAGCTGTTCTACTTTTTTACTGTGGTTTTACTATCTCTGGTGATAGCTATTAAACCTTAGGAACAAGTCTGTCTATAGCAGTACCTCCAAAATACACTGTAGAGATGGTTTGTGGGAGGTAAATTCTCTCAGCTTCTGCTTATCTGGAAGTTGTTTAATCCCTCCTTCAAATTTAAATGATAACCTTGCCAGGTAGAGTATTCTTGGTTTGAGGCCCTTCTGCTTCATTGCATTAAATACATCATGCCACTCCCTTCTGGCCTGTAAGGTTTCTGCTGAGAAGTCTGATGATAGCCTGATGGGCTTTCCTTTGTATGTGATCTTATTTCTCTTTCTGTCTGCTTTTAATAGTCTGTCCTTATCCTCGATCTTTGCCATTTTAATTACTATATGTCTTGGTGTTGTCTTCTTTGGGTCCGTTGTGTAGGGAGATCTGTGCACCTCCTGGCCTGAGAGACTATCTCCTTCCCCAGATTGGGGAAGTTTTCAGCAATTACCTTCTCAAAGACACTTTCTATCCCTTTTTCTCTCTCTTCTTCTTCTGGGACCCCTATAATGCGAATATTGTTCTGTTTGGATTGCTCACACAGTTCTCTCAATATTCTTTCATTCTTAGAGATCCTTTTTTCTCTCTGTGCCTCAACTTCTATGTATTCCTCTTCTCTAGTTTTGATTTCATTTATCATTTCTTCCACCATATCCAATCTGCTTTTAATTCCCTCCATTTTGTGCTCTTCAATGATTGGATCTCCGACTGGGCTTCATTCCTGAGTTCTTGAATATCTTTCCATAGCTTGTTAATGATTTTCATTTTGAACTCCCTTTCAGGAAGAGTCATGAGGTCAATGTCATTTAAATCTTTTTCAGGAATTGTATAAATAATTTTACTCTGGACCAGGTTTCTTTGGCATTTCATATTTGTATATGGTACCCTCTAGTGCCCAGAATCTCTACTCCATGGAGCTGCTCAGCCCCTGAAGCAATGTCAGGGGTCACGGGGAATGGTATTGGTGCCTGTGGAGAGGAAAGGGTTGTTTCCTGCTTCCCAGCTGCTATGCCTGACTCCACTGCCTGAACCAGTGGTCCGAGCACACAGGTATAAGCCTCTATGCTTTGTGTTTGTAGTTGCTGTAGACAGATCTTCCCTCTGGCTTGGCTAATGCCAGGGTAGAGTTTGCCAGTTTGCGAGCCCGGTGGGGCTGGCCAGGAGAAAGGCACAGTAGGGTGCATATGACACAGGAGGTCCTTGGAGCTGTGTAGATAGCCAAGGAGCTGGAGCATCTGAAGATTGTCTGAGGAAGATTTCTTTTTCCTTCTTAAATATGAGGGTCTATATGGCAAAGCTCCCAATCTGCTGGGCAGAGTGCATCCAGACAATTTTGTCTACCTGTCCTCTCTCCTGAGCAGTAAGCTCTGTGCAGTCCTTTCCCCTTTAGCAGCCCTCTTGTTAAGGGCTTCCTTGTTAGGAAGTGTCTCAGACTGCCTGCCTTTCTTTTGTCCCAGAGCACCCGGATATGAATCCCTGCTTTCCACAAGCTGTTGGAATCTCAGTCTCTCCAGGAATTCTGCCTATCTTAGCTTTCCAACCCTCTAATCACGAGAGTATTATGCAAGCACCATGAAATGTAGGTTTGTGCTCCCAGAGCAGATCTCTGCAGTTAGGTATTCATTAGTCCCAGGCCTCCACTACATTCCTGCTCCATTTCTCTTCCTCCTGCTGGTGAGCTGGGGTGGGGGAAGGGCTTGAGTCCTGCCAGGCCACAGCTTTGGTACATTACTCTGTTCTTTGAGGTCTGCTCTTTTCTCCAGGTGTATGCAGCCTGGCACAGTCCTCTTTCCTGTTGGTCTTTCAGGATTAGCTGTATTAATTACATTTTCATATCTGGTTTTAGGAGGAAGCCTGTGTCTCACCTCTCACGCTGCCATTTTTATTCCCCTCCAAAGACAAATAGTGGAAAACCCACTCTTTATAATAAGATATAATTTTTCTTAATATTTTGGTGCAATATTTCTTACTAAAGTGTTTTCATCATATAACTTCAAACCTCTTCCCAATTTTGTTTTTGGTAATCTGATATCCAAAAGCAGAATGTCCTTCCTCCCAATTAATAGACAAATTAAATGTTTGAATTATAGCACCTCAAGTTTGGACTAATTGTAAAGATCATATACTACAACACTGTCTTCTTCTGCCCCTTTCTAAGCCTTGGATCCTATCTACAATAGTCTCAACATGGAATAGTCCAGATGGAACATGACCTTCCTGTATTGCGTATTGCCTTCCATACAATGACATATAGTGACATCAAGTGGCCTGTTTTCAAGAGAAAAGTAAGGTGAAAAAGGTGTGGTTGGGAAACAACACTGTATATGATTCACATGGGTTGATTTATCATTAAAACAGAAAGCATGATGCCTGCCTATGTATGACCAGCTCTTCATCACAAAAAGGCAGCAGCCATTCAGCTAATACTTAAAATTCTTTGGTTCCCTCCTATTATTCCTTCCTCTTGATGCATCTCACTGCCATGACACTACCAGAAGATATACTTAGTGTCTTTATTGTTTGCTCAGAGTTTCTATATTTTCTTCCATGTGATGATTAAAGATGTAGTTCAAGTTGTATTTTGACCAACAAAAAAATTTTTTTTCTTATTCAGTTTAACAACTAAGATCTCTCATGTTATGCCAATTAACCTTGCTTTCTAAGTGATTCCTTCACGGGTAAGTATATGGGAACCTGTTTTCATGGGTTATTGTTTAGAGACTGGGAATGGGATTAAGGTCCTACTCAGTGGTATCGTATAGATCTTCTACACTTTTATCAAAAACCAGTATGATTGGATCTGAGATTGTTCAAGAAAAATAACTCAATATAATAAGAAAACAGAAAACATTTCCTTCTACGCAGGAAAGGATTCTCAGGAAAGTGGGAAAAGATCAAGGGGATTGAGAAAGATATTGGCACCAATTGGTGCCATGATAAGCACATAAAATTCTGATTTGTTCTGGCCTGAGGAATTAGAGGAAAGGATCAAGGAAAAAACTAAAGATACATGTCTACAGAAGTTCTGAAAGAAGAGAACCAAGAATAAAGAAAATTTGTGTACAAATGTTGCCCAAATCCCTGGCTGACATCCAAGCCAGGTAAGCACCAAGGAGGACTACATGCAACCCTGTTAAGAATTAAAAGAACAGAACTGTAATTTGAGCTGTCACTGCAGAGTGAGTCCAATTATTTCATTTCCTTCTAAAACCAATAAGCAAAGAAACAACAGCAACAATAAAATACTTCAGAAGAATACAGTTTAAAGTCTTCAGAAAATAACAATCACAATGCCTAGCAAATGATAACAAAAAAGTAGTGAGCATAAAAAAAAAATCACACTTTTTAAGAGAAAATATATTCAAGGAGACTAACCTTGGGATGACCCAGATGAGAGAATTATCAGATAAAGATTTTACTCATAAGGCTATTATGACAACAATCAGTGACATAAAAGAGAATATGCATGTAGCGAATGAACAGTAGATCTGAGATACTCAGCTGAGAGTAAGAACTAAGGAAATAATTTCAAGCAGATCTTCAAAGTAAGGAGAATGTGAAACCAACGTGGGAACTTGAATGACTGAATAACGGAAAAGAATAAAAATATATCTATACTTTACAATATTCAGATTGTATGAAATTTAAACATGACTTGAATAGGAAAAAAAATAAAAAGGTTTTCAGGGGAAAATATCTATTTCCTGGAAGAACAACTTAAAATTGGACTATAAGACAGCTTAAATTAATATCTGTGTGTTTCATTAAGATGGACATGCAAAGAGAAAATCACAGCCAAGTGCCTAGGAAAGTGTATGTTTTGGGATAAAGTAAACTAAAAGAAGTCTGGGAAATACTGTGTAATTTCCCCTTAGATTTTGTACCTTGGGTCTAGCTGATGGGTGGGGTTCATTGATGTCAAGTATCATAAAAATAAGATAGCTGTCTCAGGTGCCATCTAAGACTTTTAAATCCCTTAGTATGCTGTGATATGTGTTATACTAAGGAAATGGTTTTCTTGGAATTCCTCCCTACTTCTTGAAGAGAGGAAAGACAGGCACCATCACAGGCTTTCCAAAAACATAATGATTATTATAATCAAAGTTAATTCATAAATAACTTTTAGATTGTACCTAAGTGTTGATTTACAAAGCAAAACCACAAAAAAAGATTACCTCACTGGCTTTTCAGTGTATAGATTGCTTTAGCCTGTGATTATGACATATAAGTGGTTGTAGAATCCTTCCCTAAGATGAATGGGCTTATTCTTGAAACAATTAGTTCTGTGTCTGTGAACTATCTTAAACTAGAAATTAGGTTAGAGACAATAATTTTTTAATGTGGATTTCTTTTAGTTATTCAGGTCGAGCTAATCCTAATATATTCTCTGTCCAACTCACTTTAAGAATACTTTAAGTCATTAGCTGTGTATCCCTGCAGATCAATGCACCTTGATTGCATTTCCAGATTTTCTTTCCCTGATGGTTAAATGCTGCCATCTGGCCTCTTCCGTTCTGTGACCCACAGTCCTCAGTAATGTCCACAGGACCATCTCCCAGCGTCAGCTCACACAAGACAAGTACCACCCAGCTTCTCACAGCTGCCACTGCCATCACCAGAGCTTTGCTTACCGCTTTAGTGAAAGGATGACCTTTGGACCTTCCCAGAAATACTTTAAAGTGCTGAGCTCTCAGATCTTACATGATAAGATCATTCAAATATTCCCACGACCTTGTGCTGTTTGGCCACTTTCTCAGTACTATGCCAGTAAAGCTCTGGCATCTCAAACACATTTACTATAGGCCACTTCAAATCTAAGCTGTAAGGACCCATTCCAGGAAATTATTGAAAAAACCCTCCCCCATCCTCATGGGTTCCTTCTGAAAAAAAGCAGTGAAAGGAAAGAATTGAGACAGGGAAGAAGGAGGGCAAACACAAAGGTGTAGGACAGAGCTGGCCACCACTTGATGTCAGGCATAAATGAACAGTCTTATGGATCTCTCTTCTAAGAGGATGTATGATATAACATACCCAGGGAAGTTTCTACAAGGAAGAAAAAATAATTTGTTCCCTATTTCCCATTAACTATTTGTTAAAGTTCTTTCCCATTGAGTTTTAATTCCCAACATTTCCTGGTTGTTCATGTACTGTTTCTAAGTAGGTTCCCTGGCAAATCATGGTTTAGTAGCATCTGGGATGCCCAAAGGGAGGGGTGATATTCATAAGGAATAGGTACGAAGGGAGTGAGGTGCCATTAGTTAGTGTCCTTGTGCAGTAATGTGAGAGCCTATCCACAGTGGGTCATAAAAGTACAAGCCGAGGGCCAAGAGCCATGAAGTGAAGTGGAGAGAATGTGTGGTTGGTGAATGAGAAATGTCTTGACTGACTATACCCAAGTTGACATCAAAATGTACATGAAGACACCTGAGAAGATGTTCAACATCACTAACCATCAGGGAAATGGCAAATCAGACTCACAATGAGCTGTCACCTCACACCTGTCAGAATGACTGTTATCAAAAACATAAGAAATAGCAGGAATTGGTGAGGATGTGGAGAAAAGGGAGCCATTGTGCACTGTTGCTGGGAATGTTAAACTGGTGCAGCCATGATGGAAAATAGTTCCTCAAAAAATTGAAACTAGAGCTATCATATGATGTGGAAATTCCACTTCTAGGTATGGATGGAAAGAAAACAAAACACAGATTCATATAGACATATGCACCCCTATGTTTGTCACGGCATTATTCATGATTGCCAAGATATGGAAGCAACTTAGGTGTCCATTGATAAATGTGTGGATAAAGAAGGTGTGATACACATATACATGGGACTAAAAAGAATGAAATGTTGTTACTTGCAACAACATGGATGGACCTAGAAGGTATTAGGCTAAGTGAAATAAGTCAGGCAAAGAAAGATAAATATTATATGACTTCACTTATATGTGGAATCTAAAAACAAACACATAAACAAATGAAACAGAAATGGTCATGTAGGTATGGAGAACACACTGATGGTTACCGGGGGGAGGAAGGTTGCAGGATGGACAAAAGTAGGTGAAGAGGATAAATTATCTAGTTGTAAAATAAATATGTCACAGGGGTGTAATGTACAGATTGGGAATAAAGTCAATAATGTGACAACTTTGTATGATGACAGATGGCAACCAGGCTAATTGTGGTGACCATTTTGTAATGTATATAAATGTCAAATCACTGTGTTATACACAATATTGTATGCCAACTCTTCTTGCATGAAACCTTGGAAAAGGATGCCCAGTTTCAGCAGCACTTGGAATGCTTGTTTGTTAGCCTCCAAGCGATGTGATATCCAAAACCCACAAATGTCCTGGTAAGCAGTTCTAATTCTGTGACGCTAACGAAAAAGACAAGCTTTCCTGTGAGGAGCTACATTTTTATGTGCCTAGAGCAATGCCCACACTCATTAGTGATGTGAAGGTTAAACCAGTAAGACTCAACCTGAATAAAGAGAAAAAATTTTAAAGGACTAATATCAGAACAATGGTCAAAGATGTAACTTTTGCTGAGCTAGTTTCCAAAATTAAAAAGGCTCTCTAAATGGTAAACTAATCAAGTGAAGAGACTGGCATTCAGGTTTGCCTTTAAAATGTTAGGCCAACTTTAAAAATTCTGTAGGTATTCAGACTCTTAGGAGCAACATGTTACCTAGGGGTAAATTCAGAAGGTAGTGGATTAAGCTATACAGAAATTGGAGCACAGAGGTAGGAATCTCCATCACATATACCAAGTGCCTAGAGCAACAACTGATGCAAATCAGATGCCCAATAAATACTTTTTTTCAAAGAACAAATACATTTGTGTTAAAGGAGGAAACAAATGATATACAGTTACTGACTAAATGTATGATTACAGTTTTAAAATCACTCCTGTATTTCTATTACATTGGACACATATTTCACAAGGAATGCATTGATTTTATTTTAAAAAGACAATATTTATAATACTGCAGAAGTTGTATTCTTTACAGTTATATAAACTTATGACAAATAACTGCACATATATCTAAAAGATATTCCCTAATGTTACATAGTCTGCGCAGTATTTTAAAGAGTACATGATTAAAAACATTTAAAGAGATTACTATTGTAGAAAATATTGATTTTCAAAATGCAGTGGAATCCATTAAATTAGTCCTGTATTCATTCAGCACTGGGCCCCCCTTTTGAAACAGGCAACGTAACAGGCATTTGGTTTGTGGTGATGAACAATTTAGACTTGGTCTCTTTCTGACAGAGCTTTTGGTTTAATAATACACTGTTAATGATACTTAGGAAATAGTACATGTGTGAGATATTTAAAGTTACTGTACTGAAATGTTTTATTCACTCAGATATTTATTAAATTGAATGGAATAAATAAATATTCATTTTTTTTGTAAAACAATTCTGGAATATTCCTTTATAAAATCTCTTTAGTTTATACAAATCATAATCAAATTGATTTAGATACTATTGTATAAAAATTCACTTTTGTTAAAGCAAATAGAGGTCCCTTTACTCAAAATGCAATAGTTAAAATAAAGAAAAAAGGGAATTTTTACTTGGTGGATCAAGCTTCTACCAAAACAGTGCTTACTTTAATCAATTAAATAAACAGAATTTGTCTATCAGTGAAACAATGTACTAAGGGGATATTCCAGTTTTTTTCATTCATACTCCCTTGTGTCATTTCTAGATACTTTCAAGCCATTTGGAATACCTGAACTTCCTATTGATTAAAATTTAGCTCTTTATTTAAGAACCAGCTTAAATGTGAACAGTTCCATTAAGCCTTTCCTACTTACAAGTATAAAAGTACTTAAGGTCTTTGTAGTTTTAAAGAATGAGTGCCCTTAATTTATAAGAGTTCATCATCATCACCATCATTTTCATTTCCATAGTTACATTTTACATTGCAGTTAATTGTGAATTTCTCACTCTATTATGTATCAGTGACTTGCATATCTTGTGGTTTATTTTGTTAAAGTTTTGACCTTTACGATCAAAATTTGTGCAACCTATTTAGCACTCAAACATACAGATTTTTATTCACGTAATATCCTAATATCTCATTTGAACCATGATGATTTAATCGTTTGCCGACACCATATCCATTTTCACTGTCATGTTTGTGTGTCTTTAAGCCTGAAGGCTAAAATGATCAGATGAGCTTTACATGGCATATTTTTAAAGGGATATTCCTCTATCTAGATTAGAATCACAATAACCATGCAAAACTGAATACTATAAATCTAACTATATTTATTTTAGGAATCATTTATGTTACTTCATGCACTAAGTATGGCTATTGAAACCAGGATATGAAGAGTTTATATTTTGAAAATGTTTTCTTTAGATATAATGTGAGATATATATCTAAGAACAAAGAACAAAGCCACCTGCTAATTCTACTCACAAAATGTATTATAATTTAAACATACTTACTGATTTACATTGTAGGTAATAAAACTATTCCTTGTCTTTAAGATTTCTGCCTTTCAAATTAAAGTGAGATTTTTCTTCTGGGCGGTTTTGATTATTGTTATTTAATAGTTACTAGAAACTCATAGTGTGCCTGGGAAGATAAATTCAATAATAGACACAATAGTTGTGCCCAAAGAGCTTACAAAATAAGGAGGGAAAAATGCCACAGAGAACAGGTGTGGAGTAACACTAGGCGCATGTAATTTGTTATTCTATCTCCATGGAGATTTCTAAGCCTTATATTCAATGGCAAGTAATCAATTCTGTTGATATCGTACATTGTAGATTTATAGTTGTGCTGATGCTGTGGAAGAATAACTTATTACCCAATAACATTGTTCTCTCCAGAGGGAATAAAAATCATTTTACAAGAATCTTTTCCTTATTTCATAAACAAAGGGTTAAGTTCAGAGCCTGTAATCGCACTTTGTTCCTTTAACTTTTTTACAACATTTTTCAGGACCTGGCAACTGCACTTCACCTGCTCTCAGTCCCTCTACATTTTACATCGGGTATTTGATGCATGAAGCAGGAGACATTATGGTTCTATATTCTAAAGTGTCTCAGTGGGAGGGATGAAAAGGGGTAAAAAAAAAAAGTTTGCCTTTTATAAGATTTCAGTATTCTCATGCATTGCGTTTTCATTCTTGAAATGTAACTGAATACCATAACGGATTTAGCATACTTTCGGAAAGTAATAGAAATCATTAATGAGCTAGACTATTAAGGAATAGTATTTATTGAAAGACCTGTTTCCTGTGGAGTTGCTGATGTACACAAACCCTTGTTTGGAAGATGTATATGCTATGTGATACCTCAGAATACAAAGAAGCTTGGCATGCTTCTGGTTTGAAAGTATACAGAGAAATACAATAGGGAACACTTAAGCACACCAACTGGAACTGTTCCACATATTGTCAACTTATAATGATTTCCATACTTGGGGGTTATTTTAAATTGATTGTTGCCATTAGATCAATGACTTGTGAGGCTCACATTTATTGTGAGATACCAGTCAAATAGAATAATCTAGTTCCATCTTCTCTAAAGACACCTCTAAGAAAGTGAGGTTCATAAGACACTGAATATAAATGCGCAAGATCTAAGTACATAAAGTCATTCAGTGACTTACCATTTGATTTGTGTACTCTTTCAGAAGATAGTCCACTGGTGGTTTGGAACCTCTCTTGATTCCTTTGCTAAAGTGCTAACCAAATCATTTTGTGTGTCTTTCTATTAGGAAACTAGTAAGTAAGTTGAGCAGACAGAAGAAATAAACAAACCTGGAGTCGGTAATTGTGCAGTATTTGACTTTGAATGGTGTAGAGCAGTATTTTAATTCTGATTTGGGGGCAAGTTGCAGTTCTGCACATCTTTCTTCCCTTTGGGTCTTGACTGCCCTCTTACAGTTCCAGTGTCTCTGTAGGTGTTCCTTTGAATCTCTGGAAAGTTCCTTGCTAGGGGAAGTGTTTCATTCCATTACCCTGCTGTGATCCTAGACCTCATTTTCTTTGTAAGGTTTAGAGAGAGAGGGGGAGAGGAAGAAAGAGACAAAGAGAGAAAGGAAGAAAAAAGGTGTAGGAAGGAAAGGAAGAAATAAGTAGTGAAGAAAGAAAGAGAGGGAGGTGGGGAGGAAGAAAAGGAAAGAAAATTGAGAAGAGGGAAAGGAAAAGGGAAGAGAAAGGAAGGGAAAGAGGGAAGGGAAGGGGAAGGGATGG
>JAQQAC010014522.1:0-21491 GCA_029783875.1 Phataginus tricuspis | reverse complement strand
TCGCAGCCAGCATCTCCGCGACAGCACAGTGGAAGCGGTGAGGGAGCTCCCTAGGTGTGCTTCATGAGGACACCGATCGACTACACCCCTGAAGATACTACATTCACTTGGCCAGCAAATTTGTTGGGTCCCTTGCTTGCTAATCGTTCAAAGTTGACTTGCAATGGGGGTGTAGACATTGCCCCTTGCAGCAGACAGAGCTTTGTACTTGGGCCTCTGTCCGGCAGGTGGCGCTGCTGCACCGTGAAACAGCCTCTGAGAGCGCTCGGCAAACGACTTGTGTTTTACTTAAATGGTTTTTTCTTTTTCCTACTCTTTTCAGTAAATCACCGGAGAGGGACAGGGATCGCCTCTAAATGGAGCGATCTTGGAATGAGACAAGCTCCTGTGGTCCTTTATGGGCATTTACAGGACAGGCACTGAACACATCAATTTTTAAAATTACACCCATTCAGTATCAATTTAGTACCCACTGTGGGTATCCTATTCTAAACAGAAGGAACCAAACAGAAATAAAACAAACAAGAAAAACAAGTCCCTCCACGGAGCATGCATTTCTAGCAAGAGAGTTAGTTAATAAGCAAACAGAGTAAATATATGTTAAAAAACAAAATTCATTCAAGGAAATTTGAAGATTTAATTGGCGTTATTGAGCCGTTCATGAATCGGGCAGCATCCCATCTAGCAAGCAGAGAAATGCTCCGAGGAGTCGTACAAAATGTAAGTTTTTTACAGACCCGAGGGTGGGGCAAAAAGTTATTAGCAAAGGAAAAGAAGGGGTTGTTTCCGGCCAGGTCGCCCGCCCTGCGGAGGAAGAGCCGGGACTTACGCAGATCGCCTCATCTTCTTTCGGGGGGATGGAGAGGGCTGTGTGACAGGTCGCCTTACCGGTGCTGGCCGGAAAATTCCTGATGGGCGAAGACCACAGCTCGGGGGATAGGGGGAGCGGGGCGGGGAGGGAGGAGGGGGAGGCGGTGACTGAACCTGCAAGTGGGTGGGGCGTAGAGCTCTGGTTTGGTGGCCTGGCCCAGCCCTGGCTCTTGGGCCTGTGGCTTTCCTTTAGAACATACGTAACCGAATGTCAGACAGAAGGACAGTGGCCATCACAAAACATGGTGACGGGACATTGTGCTAGATGGTGCGATTTTCTCCTTACACGCTGAATCGAGCTCACTCAGAGTTCAATCCCCATTGCAAACATTGCTTAAATCCTATCAGTTGACTGTGGGCATTTTTTTTTCTTTTTCCTAACAGGAAGGCAACCCCAAGGAGTTTAACACATGCATGTTGGGGATGCAGCAGCTGCCAAGACATGATGCGCCTTTACTCGCATCTATCCGATTTCAGGTCGCCATCATTCTTTCCTGAAGCTCTGTGGCTTCACCGGATATTATTTCTCACCAGCCTAAAGGACATCTTTAGCATATTTTGTCAGGGGGGCAGGTGTGTTCATGATGAATTCCCTTGTCTTTTATCTGAAAATGTTTTCACTTCGTTGGTACAGAATTCTGAGTTGATAGTTGATTTTTCCTTTGCTTCAGCACTTTAAAGATGTGCGAGGCTGCGTTCTTTATCTATCTATCTATCTATCTATCTATCTATCTATCAATATGAATAACAATATTATACCCAGCAGTAATAGTAGTAACTCCGTTCAGGTTCCGGGACCCGATTCCAGTGTGTGTGTGTGTGTGGGGGGGGTCTTCCCGGAACTCAACTCCATTCTGAGGCCATCTGCCTGGAGACAGCACCAGATTCCCAGGCTAGGGGCTCCGTCCGGCAGGACTGCCCTCTACCCTGGACTCCAGACACCGATCGCAAGCCCCAGACAGTTCCCTGTGCCTCTGACCTACTGGCTACAGACTGGAGGTTCCCACGACCTCCCCCTTAGGTCGTGGCTCACAAAACTCAGGAAAACACTTAACACTCACCAGTTTAATAAAGGATACAAGTTAACAGCCAGGTGAAGAGAGACACAGGGCAAGGTCCCAGTAAAGGAGCTTCTGTCCTCACGGAGCTTGGGGCCTGGCTCGGCGGCATGTGGAGGCGTTCTGGTTCCCTAAGCATAGATGCTCTCTCAGACTGAGAAGCAGGAGGCAGGAGAACCTAAGTCCTTCTCAGGGGTTTTTGTGAGGGCTTCATTGCATAGCCATGATTGACTAAATTATTGGCCATTGGCTGATTCAGCCTCCAGCCCCTGTCCTTGGGTTGGGGTCCAGAAGTCTCATTAACATGACAAGACACCCATTTCACTTTTCAGACTCTTCAGTGTTTCCAGAAACTGTGGATGAAGACCAAATATACCTGGGGAATACATATTTGGTCACATGAATGATTCATATGTATCACAAAATGTCATCCCACTGGCCCCCAGCCCTTCTGATAAGTTAACAATAATTCATATAGTGCTTCCCTTGTAGGTGATGTGTCATTTTTCTCTATCTGCTGTCACAATTTCCTCTTTATCTCTATCAGCAGTTAGCCTAGAATGTCCCTCAATATGGTTTTCATTGTTTTTATCCTGCTTGGATTTCACTGAGCTTTCTGAATCTATAATGTTTTCACCAAACTGAGAAAATGTTGGCTGTTATTTCTTCAATCACTTTTCTCTTTTGATCACTGTCTGGTGCTTTTAGGTAACTGTTTTTCATATTTTGTGCGAGTTAATATTTGTTATCTACAGGAGAATTGGCCCAGATAGTCTCAGTGGAAGATGCCAGAAACTCGGGAGGGTAGACAAAAAAATTGGGCCAGGAGTTTAACTCTGAGGGGGAAGTAAGTTCCCAGCTGAGGGCAAATTACCTTTGAAGCCAAAATCAGCCAAAGGGAGAAATAAAGTGGGAGAAACCTGTTTATTGCTTACAAGCAGTCGTCCTCTTCTGCTTGCCCGTGTCTCTCACAACCCGGCTGTAAAAAGGGGCCCCACCAAACTTCTCCAGTCCAGTTACACCCTCGCTCACCCCACCCTTGGAAACACCTACTGATACAGAGACGCACTAAGGTCAGACGAGAGATCCTGGAAATACTGAAATTTTGCTCACAAGGAGAATATAACATTCTCCAACCCAAATGTTTTCTAAAGTTCTCCAGGCACAAATGCCAGTATGCAGTCCTCTGTGGTTCATATATCCTTACAAATCTAAGCAACTCTGACCCCAGAAGTGAATGTCACTTGCTCACCAGGTTTCCTCACCCTAGCAACAGGAGGGGAATTTGGCCAAGACATGAAATACAGAGGCAGGTTAAGAATTTGCTCAGTATTAAGGATTTGGAGCCCAATAACAGCAGTTTGTTCAAATTACTGGTGGCAATCAGTCATTTTATTTTTATTTTTTTCCTATTTTTTTTATTAAGGTATCATTGATATACACTCTTATGAAGGTTTCACATGAAAAACAATGTGGTTACTACATTCACCCATATTATCGAGTCCCCCCCACACCCCATTGGAGTCCCTGTCCATCAGTGTAGTAAGATGCCACAGAGTCAGTATTGGCCTTCTCTGTGCTACACTGTCTTCCCCACGATCACCCCCACGCCATATGTGCCAACCATAATACCCCTCACTCCCCTTCTCCCTCCCTACCCATGCGCCCTCCCCCACCCCTCGCCTTTGGTAACTCCTAGTCTTTTCTTGGAGTCTGTGAGTCTGCTACTGTTTTGCTCCTTCAGTTTTGCTTCATTGTTATACTCCACAAATGAGGGAAATCATTTGGTATTTGTCTTTCTCTGCCTGGCTTACTTCACTGAGCATAATACCCTCTAGCTCCATCCATGTTGTTGCAAATGGTAGGATTTCTTTGCTCATGGCTTTCTTATGGCTGAATAGTATTCCATTGTGTATATGTACCACATCTTCTTTATCCATTCATCTACTGATGGACACTTAGGTTGCTTCCATTTCTTGGCTATTGTAAATAGTGCTGCAATAAACATAGGGGTATATATGTCTTTTTGAATCTAAGAAGTTGTTTTCTTTGGGTAAATTCCTAGGAGTGGAATTCCTGGATCAAATGGTATTTCTATTGTTAGTTTTTTGAGGAACCTCCATACTGCTTTCCACAATGGTTGAACTAGTTTACATTCCCACCAGCAATGTAGGAGGGTTCCCTTTTCTCTGCATCCTCAATAGCATTTGTTGTTCCTAGTCTTTTGGATATTGGCTATCCTAACTGATATGAGGTGATATCTCATGGTGGTTTTAATTTGCATTTCCCTGAAAATTAGCGATGTGGAGCATCTTTTCATGTGCCTGTTGGCCAGCTGAATTTCTTCTTGGCCAGGAGAATTGTCTGTTCATATCATCCACCCATTTTTTAATAGGGTTATTTGCTTTTTGGGTGTTGAGGCGTGTGAATTCTTTATATATTTTGGATGTTAACCCTTTGTCAGATATGTCATTTATAAATATATTTTCCCATACTGTAGGATGCCTTTTTGTTCTGCTGATGGTGTCCTTTGCTGTACAGAAGCCTTTTAGCTTGATGTAGTCCCATTTGTTCGTTTTTGCTTTTGTTTCCCTTGCCCAAGAAGATGCGTTCAGGAAAAAGTTGCTCATGTTTATATTCAAGAGATTTTTGCCTATGTTTCCTTGGTTTTATGGTTTCATGACTTACATTCAGGTCTTTGAGCCATTTTGAGTTTACTTTTGTGTATGATGTTAGACAATAATCCAGTTTCATTCTCTTACATGTAGCTGTCCAGTTTTAGCAATCAATAATTTTAACATTCAATCATTAAAAATTGGACCAAAGAGGAATGCTTCATGATGTGGAAATATGTTTGCTCTGAATAGCAGAGAAAAATGTTACAAAAATCATGTACCATAAACTTCTATTTTTCTAAACTGTGAATATAAATCTCCACCCAGGTGTGAAGGAAAAATATATGCTAAGGTACAAGCCAAAAGTGTTAATCGTGTTAGCAGTTCTGAGTTGTGGGATTATGGACGACTATCAGTCCCTCTTCTCTTACTCTCTTGTTCACTTTTTGACAATAAACATTCTAATTCCCTGTACTCTTTAGTCCTCCCTGCTTTCTATTTCCCCATAGCCTTTCTCACCATTCGATATACTATTTATTTTACTCATTTATTTGTGATGTGTCACCTTCCACTTAAAGGCTCTAACAGGGCAGGGAATTGTGTCTTTTCCCCTTCTGCTGTCAAGCTCGTCTTTGGGTGCTTCCATTTCCAATGGAGGTACCAGTTCTACAGTTTTCTTCGTCCCAAACAGGGGTCATTTCCCCTCTGGTCAGGGGCAGAAGGGGGTTCCATCCCAGTATCTGGTTGCAGGGACGTCGTCTCATTCACTGCCTCTGAGCCGTGATAATAATGGCATTCGTCCTGTGCAGGTGAAAAATTCACTAATTTGCTGTTGTCGCAGAGGTGGTGGAACGCAGTGCGGTTCCCAGCCGGGATTCTTACCGCTGCAAAACTGAGCTCGGAAAGAAAACCACGCTCCCACGGACCGGCCCAGCGTCTCCTGACAAAGCCGCTCAAGGGGACGCAACGTGGAGCTCTTCTCTGCACGTCCCGCCTGGTAACCAGGGACGCTTCTGGGTTCCAGGCAACGGAAGGAGGGGGGGTGTGCTGCATTCTATGCGCCTGCGCACACTGTCGCTCCGCCCCGCCGAGCCCCTAAAGGCCCCCGGGCCACGCCCTTCGAGCAAAAGCAAGTTCAAACGAAGGCGCGCGTCTCGGACACTAGTTCTTTCTTCCGGCCACCAGCGCCGGGGACACGCCCTTATGCGCTAAGCCCCGCCCGTCGCGTCGGGTTCCGCCAGCCCCGCCTATTCTGGAGATGCGGCGCCTGCGCACTGGGAATCCAGGAGGCGGCTCCCGAAGGCGTGCGGGTGAGCGCGGTGGCTTCCGGGGCTAGGCCGGCGAATGGCTCCGCGTGGTCCGGAGCCGGAGCCCGAGTGTCCCCCGGCCTGTGAGCAGCCCCAGCCTGGGGGCCGCGGCTCCGGCGGGGCCAGACTCGGGGCGGGACCGAGGGTCCGAGGTGGGTGTGCGCGGCTCAGCGAGCGTGAGGCGCCGGCAGGCCCCGGCGTGTGTGTGTGTGTGAGGCGGCCTGCCCGGGGAGCCTGGCGAGCGCGCCTGGCGTGTGGGTGTGCGTGCGAGAGACGGATGTGCCCGTGCGGGAGGCTCCGGAGAGGCGGTGAGGTCGTGGGGGGTGAGACGCCTGCGAGTGAGGGACGCCAGAGCAGGGCGCGTGGGACGGGAGTGTGTGTGGGTGTGAGGGAGCGAGAGCGCGTGGGGTGACCGGGGATCCTGACTGGGGCGAGAGATACCTCATCATGGTGGCAGAACCAGGGGCAGTGGACGGAGGTGAGAGGGACGGTGGCGCCGAGGAGTCCACCCTCCCGGGTGGGGGCACAGCGGGGCCCCCGGGGTTCGGGTGCAGCTGGAGGAGAACCGTGGCCGCTGGTGGCGTGTAGGAGTCGGAATTCCTCACTGCAGACTGTCAAAGCATGAAGCGCAGACGCAAGAAGGGGTAGAGTCTACCTTTACCTATAAAGTGGACAAAATAACCGTTTCACAGGACAGTTTAAAATTGAGAGAGTATAATCTACGAGTACGTAGGATGTCTCATGATTTGTATTCAGAGTAAGACCCAAGAATAGGAAGCAAGTTTTAATTTAAGAGAAGTGGAGTTACCTGTTGTACCCCTCAAGAGCGGTAAATTGCCCATAATCTCCCAGGTCCGTGGGCAGTGGAACCCCGGACAGCCGGGAGGAAGGAGGGAAACACAGAATCTTTAGGCTGGTGATTCTGGGGGTACAGAGAAGGCCTCGTCTCACTCTCCTTTCTCTCCCTCCAGCCACACCCTCCCAGGACACTGCCATTCTGCGACGGAGCAGCCGGGAAGAGAAGGTGAAAATGACTGTGCAGCTGGTGAAAGCCACACCTGGGGTTAGTTATTGCCTTTCTGCTCCTTGAAAGGCACTCTTACTGTTCAGGACTTAGTAATGCTTTTGTTCTTTTGAAAATTCCCTGGTTAACGTCTTGTCCAAGGGCCTGGTTCCCAATTCCCCCAGAGTGTGCTGTCCTTAACGCTGACAATGAGGTCCAGAGCCCCTTCTGAACCCCTTCTTCCCCCTCCATTAATTCAGTGTTGACACTTGTGAAAATATTTATGGAATAGAGGTGTCTCGGTGACAGTGAGTTGGGTTCCAAGATAAATGTGCGTCTGATAGCCTTCTCCTGTTCTTAGAATGCACCAAAAATCGTCCTTCTGTGTCCAGATCTCTAATTATAAACTTCACTTTGTAAAAGTTTTTCTTTATGTGTACATTCTCAGCCTTATTTGTTCACCTAAAAAATCATATCCTACTTGATTTTTGCAACAAAATTAGGTGATATATGCACTTATATGATAATACACACTTACAAAATTCAAGACATAAAACCTCCCTCATGCCTCTCAGTTCTTCTTGTAAGAGACAATAACTATTCTCAGCTTCTGGTATTTCATTCAGGGCTAGTCTTTCTTCTCAGGGCTAGATACTTTTTTCTTTTCACAGCCAGTATTTGTGTCCTGTTTAAGAAATCTTTGTCTACCCCACGGGCATGAAGATATTCTCTTATTTTTCTTCTAAAACATTTGTTTTTCCCTTCATGGTTCAGTTTTCTAAGTTTAGACTTGATTTTTATGGTTTTTCTATGAGGATAAGGCTCAAAATTACATTAATTTTTATATTAAATTTAATTTATATTAAATATTTAACTTATAAATGAGGCAAGAGTTCTTTTTTTTTTTTAAACCAATTGATCCAGTAGCACTTACTGAATTCTTTTGCATTCATTGGGAATGCTACTTGTATCTTACACTAAGTTCCTGTATATATTTGACTCCATTGCTGGACTATATTTAGTTTTACTTTATTTACTACTATATCTGTTTTTAATACTGCAATTTAAAAATATATCATTTGTGTAAGGAACCCTGAATGTAAAGGGAGCCCTTAATTTTCTCAGCAAGTTCTCCAGCCCCAATTTTTTTCTAAATGGAAAACATACTTTCATTATGTAGATGAGAATCAAATATCTAGTTATTACTACTTAATTCATTTAATTATGAAATTTTATATTGAAAATCCCAAATTAATTTTAAAACTCTCTTCAACAACTGGTGTTGGCAAAACTGGACAACTACATGCAAGAGAATGAAACTGGATTATTGTCTAACCCCATACACAAAAGTAAACTCAAAATGGATCAAAGACCTTAATGTAAGTCCTGAAACGATAAAACTCTTAGAAGAAAACATAGGCAAAAATCTTTTGAATGTAAATATGAGCAACTTTTTCCTGAATGGATCTCCTCGGGCAAGGGAAACAAAATAAAAAATGAATAAATGTGACTACATCATGCTAAAAAGCTTCTGTACAGCAAAGGACACCATCAACAGAACAAAAAAGCATCCTACAGTATGGAAAAATATATTTGTAAATGACATATCTGACAAGGGGTTAACATCTAAAATATATAAAGAACTCACATCCCTCAACACCCAAAAAGCAAATAATCCTATTAAGAAATGGGCAGAGGATATGAACAGACACCTCTCCAAAGAAGAAATTCAGCTGGCCAACAGGCACACGAAAAAGATGCTCCACATTGCTAATTATCAATGCAAATTAAAACCACAATGAGATATCACCTCACACCAGTTAGGATGGCCAACATAGAAAAGACTAAGAACAACAAATGCTGGCAAGGATGCGGAGAAAAGGGGACCCTCCTACAATGCTAGTGGGAATGTGAACTAGTTCAACCATTGTGGAAAGCAGTATGGAGGTTCCTTAAAAACCTAAAAATAGAAATACCATTTGATTCAGGAATTCCACTCTAGGAGTTTACCAAAAGATAACAAGTTCTCAGATTCAAAAAGACACATGCACCCCTATGTTTATCACAGCACTATTTACAATAGCCAAGAAATGGAAGCAATGATGCAACCTAAGTGTCCATCAGTAGATGAATGGATAAAGAAGAGATGGTGCATATACACAGTGGAATATTATTCAGCCATAAGAAGAAAACAAATCCTACCATTTGCAACAACATGGATGGAGCTAGAGGGTATTATGCTCAGTGAAATAAGCCAGGTGGAGAAAGACAAGTACCAAATAATTTCAGTCATCTATGGAGTATAAGAACAAAGCAAAAACTGAAGGAACAAAACAGCAGCAGACTCACAGAACCCAAGAATGGACTAACAGTTCAAAGGGAAAGGGACTGGTGGGGGGTGGGGGGAAGGGAGGGAGAAGGGGAATAAGAGGCATTATGATTAGCAGACATAACATTGGGATGGGGGCATGGGGAAGGCAGTATAGCACAGAGAAGACAAGTAGTGACTTTATAGCATCTTACTATGCTGATGGATGCTAATGGGGTGACTAATGGGGTATGTGTTGGGGCTTGATAATGGCGGGAATCTAGTAACCAGTGTTGCTCATGTAATTGTATATTAATCATACCAAAAAAAATATTTATTAAAAAAAAAAGCTTTCCCCCCTTCCTCTGACACTGTCAGAGTCCATGAAATATTAAAAAGGAGTTACATGAATTTCAGGCATCTCTTTCTCAGCATTAGAACCACTTTATGAATCACCTAATATAATTTTCCAGATACAGAACTTTGAGAGTTTGGGTGTGTACAGGAGCTGATTTGCATGCTATTAGGACTTTTCCCTTCTCATTTGTCCTGTAAGAATAAGTTGGAGGTCTCTACAGTGTTACCACTTAATGTCTTCGTTGTTCTGATTATTTAACCACATATTCCTGAATGTGTTTGGAACACTGTTCCTTCGTTTTAGATACTATCTACTAACCTGCCACTATGGATGATAACAACTGCAACAGTCCAGATACACACTGATACAATGAGTTATAAGAAATATATTTGTTCAGTAAATTCTTTTTCAGGGCCTTGTACATGCCAGGTGTTATTTTAGATTCTGGGGATGCAGCAAGGAACAAAGCAAAGGCTCTGCCCTTGTGGAGAGCCCTTCTAGAGGGAGAAAATAGTCATAAGTAAATGAGTTAAGTGCATCCAATAGTGAAAAGTGGTCTTTATTTGAATATATGCTTTCATTTCTCTTGGGTAGATGATATAATAAGTCATAAGAAATATATATTTCCCAGGTATATTTGGTCTTCATCCCCAGTTCTTGACAGATTCTTAAAGGTGAAATGGGTATCTTGTCATGTTAATGAGAGACTGTGGGAGCCCACCCAAGGACTGGCTGGAGGTTGAATCAGCGAATGGCCAGTGATTTAGTCTATTATCAGTAGGCCCTGAATCCCTCACTTTTGTGAGAGCTCTTGCTCTCTCAGATCCTGCTTCTCTGTCAGAGAGAGAGCATCTAGGCTTGGTTAACAGGAACACTTCCACATGCCACGGAGCCAGGCCCCAAGCTCCACCGACAGAAGCCCCTTTATTTGGGACCTTGCCCTGTGTATCTCTTCATCTGGCTGTTAACTTGTATCCTTTATGGTACCCTTTATTAAACTAGTAAACAGTAAGTGTTTTCCTGAGTTCTGTGAGTCGCTCTAGCAAGTTAATCAAACCTAAGGGGGAGGTCGTGGGAATGGGAACCTCCAGTCTGTAGCTGGGAGGTCAGAAGCACAGTGAACTGCCTGGGGCTTGCAACCTGTGTCTGGAGTTGGGGGTGGAGGGCAGTCTTGTAGGACAGAGCCCTTAACCTGGGAATCTGGTGCTGTCTCAGAGCAGATTGCATCAGAATTGAGTTGAATTCTTGGACACCCTGCTGGTGGTTAAGAATTGCTTAGTGTTGTGTATGTAGGAAGACCCTCCTCCCTCCCACACACGGAATTGAATCCAAGATCCTGAAAAGGGTTAAGCACTTCATCGTAGTAAATTAACACACAAGTGGCATTGCAGGATCCTATGGTAAATGCATATTAAACTTTGTAAGAAACTGTCAGGCTGGTTTTCAAAGTGGCTGTGCCATTTTACATTCTAACCAGTGGTGTTTGAGGTTCCCCTCTTCATATATCCTCTCTACCATTTGTTACCTGTTTTTCTGGTCTAATTTTATTATCTGTATGTTACTATAGATTGTGTTTCCGGTTTCGTGTAGATAGGGTTTTTAATTCATCTTTCCATAGTTTTTAACTGAGCTGACTCCTGAACAGAGAATATAGCCTGAAAATCTTTAGATTTAAAAATATGTTAAGGCCTTTCTTAGCCGAGTATAAGATCAATTTCTGTATGTATTTTTATGTATTTTTACAAATATTTACAAAAGAAATAGTAATAAGGTTGATTATAAATTGAATGAAACTTGCTAATGTTATTCAATTCTTCTATGACCTTACTAGTTTTTGTCTCCTAGATATTTCTAATTCTGAATGGTGTGTAAAAGTCTTCTTATGGATTTGTTTGCTTTGTATATTTATGTTTTTTCATATATGCAGATTGATGGTATATCTTTTTTATCACATGCTTTTTAAAGTCATTAGCTTGTATACTTTTTTATATTTGGTTTTGATTTACTTTATGACAGAATTTATAAGATTTTTATCACTTTTTTAATGGAAAATTTCTAATATATGCAAAAGTACAGACACTAGATTAATGAAATTCCTCTGCCTGCCTCTTCCCATGTACACAACTCGGCGTTAATAACTGTCAATCAGAACAAACCTGGCTAATGCTTGTTCTCAATTCTGTATCTTCCCAGGGCTAAATACATTTACCCATGAGGGAAAGAATTACATTAATATCAGTTAGTTTTGGGATTCTCCCTAGGTAAATTTTGGGTTACTTTTTTAGCTGGCTGAGGTTGCATATTGTCAACGCTGCAGATTTTAACATTCAGTACCCACTGCAGCTCCCTTCCAGGGCAGTGTGGTACACCAGAAAGTGAAAAACTGCATTATGCAGACTCTTTTGCAAATAGGGTTCTGTATGTGACTTATGTTACCCCAAGCAAGACTGCCATTGCAGCATGGAGAAGGCCGAAGGCCACAGCAGGACGCAGGGGCTGCATGCAGGAAAATAGGCTTTCATAGCCTGCATCTTGGCAGAGGGATTTGGTTTTTCTGGAGCCACTCTGGCGGAAGTTCCTACTGGCTAAATCCCTAGCATGTTAGGTGGTCATCAATGAATGACAATGGAGAATGGGATTTTTAAAGAATACTGTCTTGGTATAATTGGGCTTTTCTCCCCATTGTGTAGGTCTTTGTTATGTAGCATCCAAACTGGGTTCTTTAGTCCTTCTGGGAATCCCATTAGTTACCTCATACCTTGCAGTAAATGTTTTCTTCTTAAACTAGCAAAAAGAAAGAAAAAAATTACAAGCTTTTCAAATGCAATAAATTTAAATTTACTTTATTGAATATAATGTTATCAGTAAAAAATCACAGACATACGTACATATAAGATATCCATATAAATATCGGAAAGTCTGATAGTACACATACCAAATAACCATGGGTATCAGAATCACAAGCAATCAAATTAATTTTTCTATGGCCACAGCAAAACACCCAAGTCTTTACCAGTGACCAAATTATACCAGATATTGGAAAGAATGTGACCACCTTTTGCTTACAGTGGTAATTTCATGTCATTTAGTTTTATAAGAACATGTAAAATGATGGGTCTCAACCAAAAAGTTAGTCTCACCTAACCAGAAGGTACAAACCAGAATTCAGGAAATCAGTAGTTCATGGTGAATCTTTAAAAATCTTTTAATACCTTTACGTGAAAAATATAGTAAATATTTTCTCAAAGATGTATACATCCCTTAAAGTCCCATACCTTGAGAATCTTCTATCATGCCTTTGTTCTAAACTTAAGTGTTTACTGTTTAAGAGCACATAGGATGTTCTGTGCCCAGCTTTGTTTTTATATAGTAAGTTAAAAATGTCTTTGGTAATTTGCAAATCAGGCACTGAGCCTTATAGAGATTTTTATTTTCAGTGGAAATAAACTTGAAGGTGAAAAATGCCTAAAATACTTTTAAAAATTCCATACAACTTGCTGGTGATTCTAACTGGACATTACGTTTTCCCAATACATTTAAAACTTTAAGAAACTAAAAATTATAATTATTTTGATATTGTCTAAGTATATAGTGTTTTGTTGTACCCAAATTCAGCACACAAATTGGATGTGTGATTAGTCTTATGCTGGATTATTTCTGTATTGTTACCCAGCTTGCTGTGGTATGTCATGGCATGCTAGTTCTTAATGGCATAGCTTAAGAAAATAACATTCTAAATATGTTCATTTTTTATTGTGTAAGAAAAAAAGATTAGCCATATCAAGTGAATCCCTCTTCACCCCTGAAACACTAGGATTCCATAGAGTACCACTGGCAAAATGTCAACTTAAATACTCCTTTTTGTAATTTTTGAAGGTTCAGTCACAAGTGTATGTCTTTCCCTGAAGCCCTTAGTTATGGCTCTGTGGTCACCTGTGCGCATGACCCATGCTGAGAAATGGATTAGCACCAATGTATACAGTGCAACTTAACACCTAATAAGTACGATTTTAGGTTAGAGCTTAATATCATAGTATGTTTAAGGTTTTTTTCTCTAAGGACTATTTTTTACATAAAGTGGGGCAGCTTAACACTTCAACTTGGAGTCATGAGTGGACATGAGCCCTGGTTGATCAAGAGTATATTTATGTCATTTCAGGACTTGGTGACATTTAAAGATGTAGCAATAGACTTTTCCCAGGAGGAATGGGAGTGGCTGAACCCTGTTCAGAGGAGTTTATACAGGAATATGATGTTGGAGAACTATCAGAACCTGGTATCACTGGGTGAGGATCTTTTCCCTTCTGCATAATTCAGACTTACTTTAAAGACTTTACATTTTTGTATATTATTAAAAATTTTATTCCCTATCATGTGTAGGTCAGAATGGCATCTGGAGAACAAAGAGGATATTCAGGGATTGATGGAAATTTCAGATTTAGAGTCGGTGAATTTGATGTCAATCAGATAATTCATAAGTGTGCCCTTCAGTTGATTGGGAACAGAGGACATGATGTGGCTTTTGCCAGTCTCCTGCGCTGCCTTTTTGCGTCCGTCCTATGGTGTTGTTATCACTAGGTGGTAGCAAGGTTCACTGAGAACATGACTGGATTATTATAAATTCAGAATATTGCTTTTAAAATCTGTATATTTTTACTAATTTGCAGTGAGTGAACCAGTGAGACACCAACCATGAAAATGGCTTCAGATGTTCTTAGCAATACTACCATGGCTCCTTCTCAGCCCTAGGGCCACCTTCCTGGCTAGATTAGCTTTCTGTTCTCTAGAGGCTCCTGTTATCTTGCTTTTGGTTTACTGAGCTTCTTGAAACTAAATGTATGTCTTTCACCAAATTTGAGACATTTTTGGCCATTATTTCTTCAAATAATTTTTTCTGCTCTCTTCTCTTCTCCTGGGATTTCAGTTACAAGTATGTTAGAACCTTTGATATTGTGTAACTGTGGCTGTGTACCTCTTAAAATCTTCTTTCTCTGTCAGGTTAAATAATTTCTACTGATTTATCTTGAAGTTTATAGACTCTTTCCTTGTCCTCTTCAATGTCTTGTTAAGCCTATTTGGTGAATTTTTAAATCTCAGATACCCTATTTTGCAAGTCTAGCTTTCCACTTACTTTTTTGTAACTTCTATGTCTCTGCTGAGGAATTACAAGTATATTTTCCTTTATATTCTTGAGTATGGATATAAGAGCTGTTTTAAAATCCTGGCCTACTAATTCCAACATTTGTTTTATCACAGGTTAGGTCTCCATTAACAGCATTTTTTTTTTTACTCACTTTTTCCTCTTTTTAATTATACTCACTTTTTCCTCTTTCTAATTAATAAGAAATCCTAATGCATTAATTTTTTATTTTATCCTGGATACTGTCAGTAATGCATTGTAGAGATCTGTTAATCCTGGTCTACTAATTCCAAAATCTGTGTTATCACAGGTTGCATCTTCACCAACAAAAATTTTTTTTGACTCACTTTTTCCTTTTTCTTCTTAATGAGAAGAAATTCTAATCCATTAATTTTTTATTTTATTCCAGACACTGTGAATAATGCATTATAGAGACTCTGGATTCTATTATATTTCTCTGAAGAATATTGATTTTTTTTTTTTTAAAGCAGGCAGTTAACTTGACTCAAATTCCACACTGTCTCTAGGGGCCCTTTCCTGTACCTCACCTACTGCTCTGTAATGATCTTCTGAAAATGCTGGGCTGAAGTTCTGCCCCCTGCCCTTTAGAAAATGGACTTTTATAGCGTTGACATTTGGCAGTCCCACTAGACTATGCTAGAAGCTTTATGTAGTCTGTCTTAAAATGTGCTTTACCCCTTGATCTAATCATTCCTATAATGCCATTTGATTAGAATTAAGGAATTAATTGGCTTATAGATCTGAAATACCCAAAACATGGCCAATTTTCATCTTTTTTTTGTATGTAGGGCTTTGCATCTCTAAGCCGTATGTCATCTCGTTATTGGAACAAGGAGAAGAACCCTGGGAGATGAAGAATGAGAAGACAAGAAACGCATGCCGAGGTGAGTGTGGGAGAGCCAGACACAAAGGCTTTCCAGGTCATGGCTCAGCCATTATCAAAGGTGATACTTCATCCTTTCATATGCGTCTTAGCAACTGTTCTCAAGCCTGGGGACAAAACTGAAACTTTACTATTTAGCACTGGCCACCCAAATATCTTCTCTTCTACTTGACTCTCTTCTCCTGAATAACTCATTTTGCACAATCTTTATCCAGTTCCTTCCCATCCTCTCTGTCCTTTTCCATACGGACTATATAAGCTTCTGCGTTTCTTGAATCTAAAATTAGGTGCTGCTTGCAAATCATAGCATACCCTGCTGCTTTAGATCTTTCTTTGCTTTCCTGTTGCAGATAGAAAAAATCCAGACCCTACCAACCTGTGTAACCAGCTCCTTCCTAATTCTTCAGTCTTATCCGCTATCATTTTTTAGCTTTTTCACTATACTTTAGTTTGGGGTTTTCTAAACTATGCGAGGTACCCATATATGCTTCAAGTGTGCTACAGGTATGTCAAAATACTGAGTCTCTAAGCCTTGGGAGACCAGCTGGGGCAAGAGGCACTCTGAGTTCCAGGGTCCGTTGTGCCTGGATCACAGGCATTGTCATTCTTTTCCCTCCAGATGTCTGTCTGACAATATGGTTGAGAAGCAGTGTGTTGGTCCATTGTTTTGAACTCACAAAGCTCTTTACTAACTAAGGCTTTTGCATTTCTTGTTTCTCTGTCTAGAATGCTCCTCTCTACACTCCCTTTCCATGCTTGGCTGTCAGGCCAGAGGTCAAAAATCATCTCATCAGAGGCCTTCTGTGGTTATGTTATGTAATGAACATTCCCCTACTCTGACCCAATTTCTGTCTACCAAGCCATTTTATTTTTTTGTAACACTCAGGAAAGGCTGCAGTGGACTGGTTTATGGTTTACAAGCTTATTTTCTGCCTCCCCTGCAGAACTGAAAGTTGAGAAAGACAAATAAATGCTGCGATTGTACACGATTATTATGCCTTTATGAACTTCCCCTTTCACTTCTGTAGCAGTATTTGATCTTTATATCTTTTGATGATTTGGATCCTAGACTTCCAGGGTCCTCCAAATGCCCAAATACTGGAAGGGAAGTAAGTCCTGCTTAGACACACTTTATACTTTGCTTATGTAGGAAGCTACCTCCTGCCTTAAATAGGGAAACAGAAAGAGAAACTTTCTTAAAAAGAGGTAATAATTAGCCCCGTGAAAAACAGGTAGAGGGAGAGGGGATGAAGAAGGCTATACACCTGGTGGGAACATGGAGTCACTGTCTAGTCTTCAGTATTATTATTATTATTATTATTTTATTAAGGTATCATTGATATACGATCTTAGGCTCAGATTTCACACGAGAAACATTGTGGTTACTACATTCCCCCTGTTATCAAGTCCCCATCATATACCCCATTCCACTCACTGTACATCAGCATAGTAAACTTCTCTGTGCTATACTGCCTTCCCCGTGCCCTCCTATATTATGTGTGCTAATCATAATAACCCCTTAATCCTTTTATCCCTCCATTCCCACCCACCCTCCTCAGGCCCTTTCCCTTTGGTAACTGTTAGTCGTTCTTGGGTTCTGTGAGTCTGCTGCTGTTTTGTTCCTTCAGTTTTTTTCTTTGTTCTTATACTCCACATATGAGTGAAATGATTTGATACTTGTCTTTTTCTGCTTGACTTATTTCACTGAGCATAATACCCTCTAGCTCCATCCATGTTGTTGCGAATGGTAGCATTTGTTTTCTTCTTATGGCTGAATAATATTCCATTGTGTATATGTACCACATCTTCTTTATCCATTCATCTACTGATGGACACTAAGGCTGCTTCCATTTCTTGGCTATTGTAAATAGTGCTGCAATAAACATAGGGGTGCATCTGTCTTTTTGAAACTGGGCTGCTGCATTCTTAGGGTAAATTCCTAGGAGTGGGATTCCTGGGTCATACGGTATTTCTATTTTGAGTTTTTTGAGGAACCTCCATACTGCTTTCCACAATGGTTGAACTAACTTGCATTCCCACCAGCAGTGTAGGAGAGTTCCCTTTTCTCCACATCCTCGCCAACATTTGCTGTTGTTTGTGTTTTGGATGTTGGCCATCCTCACTGGTGTGAGGTGATATCTCATTGTGGTTTTAATCTGCATTTCTCTGATGAGTAGCAATGTGGAGCATCTTTTCATGTGCCTGTTCGCCATCTGAATTTCTTCTTTAGAGAAGTGTCTATTCATGTCCTCTGCCCATTTCTTAATAGGATTATTTGCTTTTTGTTTGTTAAGGTGCGTGAGTTCTTTATATATTTTGGATGTCAACCCCTTATCAGATACATCATCTTTGAATATATTTTCCCATACTGTAGGATGTCTTTTTGTTTTACTGATGGTGTCCTTTGTTGTACAGAAGCTTTTCAGCTTGATATAGTCCCACTTGTTCATTTTTGCTTTTGTTTCCCTTGCCCGTGGAGATATGTTCATGAAGAAGTCACTCATGTTTATGTCCAAGAGATTTTTGCCTATGTTTTTTTCTAAGAGTTTTATGGTTTCATGACTTACATTCAGGTCTTTGATCCACCTTGAGTTTACCTTTGTGTATGGGGTTAGACAGTAGTCCAGTTTCATTCTCTTGCATGTAGCTGTCCAGTTTTTCCAACACCAGCTGCTGAAGAGGCTGTCATCTCCCCATTGTATATCCAAGGCTCCTCTATCAAATATTAATTGACTGTATATGTTTGGGTTAATGTTTGGATTTTCTATTCTGTACCACTGGTCTGTGGGTCTGTTTTTGTGCCAATACCAAATTGTCTTGATTACTGTGGCTTTGTAGTAGAGCTTGAAGTCAGGGAGCGTAATTCCCCCTGTTTGATTCCTCCTTCTCATGATTGCTTTGGCTATTTGGGGTCTTTTGTGGTTTCATATGAATTTTAGAATTATTTGTTTGAGTTCATTGAAGAAAGCTGTTGGTAGTTTGATAGGGATTGCATTGAATCTGTAGATTGCTTTAGGTAGTATAGCCATTTTGACAATATTGATTCTTCCTAGCCAAGAGCATGGGATGCATTTCCATTTGTTAGTGTCCTCTTTAATTTCTCTTAAGAGTGTCTTGTAGTTTTCAGAGTATAGGTCTTTCACTTCCTTCATTAGGTTTATTACTAGTATTTTATTCTTTTTGATGCAACTGTGAATGGATTTCTGATTTCTCTTTCTGTTAGTTCATCGTTAGTGTATAGGAAAGCAACAGATTTCTGCGTGTTAATTTTGTATCCTGCAACTTTGCTGAATTCAGATATTAGGTCTAGTAGTTTTGGAGTGGAGTCTTTAGGGTTTTTTGTGTACAATATCATGTCATCTGCAAATAGTGACAATTTGACTTCTTCTTTACCAATCTCGATCCCTTGTATGTTTTTGTTTTATCTGATTGCCGTGGCTAGGACCTCCAGTACTATGTTGAATAACAGTGGAGAGAGTGGGCATCCCTGTCTTGTTCCCGATCTTAGATGAAAAGCTTTCAGCTTCTTGCTGTTAAGTATGATGTTAGCTGTGGGTTTGTCATATGTAGCCTATATGATGTTGAGGTACTTGCCGTCTATACCCATTTTGTTGAGAGTTTTAATCATGAATGGATGCTGAATTTTGTCAAATGCTTTTTCCGCATCCATGGAGATGGTCATGTGGTTTTTGTTCTTCTTTTTGTTGATGTGGTGTCTTCAGTACTATTGAGTAAGATGACTCAGTGTCTTTTGAGAAAAGCCAACATGATGGCTCTTGTGGGAGCCTGGAGTTGACTACCTGCGTGTGACAAGGAAGTCAGTTTGAGGGAGGAACAGGTGATGTATTCAGCTATTTCTCTGTCTGGTATTGCTCCCCACAGTCTGTCTGTGTAAGAAAGGGAGTGATTGGTTTATTGAGCCCCTTGGGCCATAGTGCTAGAATTACTGAAGCTTGGGTATTGCTGATAATGGGGAATGACCTGAGGTAGGAAGCTTGCTAACTTAACTGCACTAGTAGATTTGATCTCTCCCATCTCTTAACTTTTATACCAACTTTACTTTTTACTACATGGACTCACACTTCATACTTCATATTCTTTTTTAATTACTTTCTTTTGTAGCCTTGCCTTCCTAATCACTTTCTGGCCTTCTCAAGAACAGTTCTGCCTTTTATTTAGTGTGCCTAATGCTTGACACATAGGAAACTCTTTAGGAAGTATTGTATCAGTTGATGACTTGCTACAGATGAGATAGGACAGGAAGACACTTTCCCCTGTGCCCGTTCTTGGTGTCACCTTTTTCCTAAAGTTTCTCTAGTATCACCTCTTCAATACAGATTTCTTCATTATGTATTTATTGGGAACTTCTTAATATGCCTGAGTTTCTGTGATACATGTTAAGTGACTTAGTAGCAGTGTTTGAGGCACATTTATTCCTTCCCCAAAACTTATGTTTTGGCCCTCAAGGCAAGAAAGGTACTTATGTGGCAGTATATAAGAACATTATTAATAATTATAACACCAACCTGCCTATCATTATGAAACTAGTTTCTTCAAGAAGAGACACATGGTAAAACCCCATTGAGATGTGGCCAGAGAAGTGACACTTTTTCTAGGATGGTGAAAGTAAGAAAGTGAATGGAAATATACTTTACTGTACAGCCTGAAGTTCAAGGATCTTTGAGAAATGAAGAGCTCTTTGTATTGAAGCACATGGAGTTGGTTTATAGGAACACTCATTTCTAATTATGAGAAGATAACTCTAGGATTTTATGTAAACATCGAGGGAAGTCACAAAGCATGGGTGTTTGTGGTTGAGTTGCCTGAAATCTGTAGAGCTTTTTGAGCAGCAGTAGTTATGTGATGATACTGTATTTAAACAACATCAACCTAGCTGTATATGCAAATCAACTATAAGAAAGAATAGAGGAAGACAATTTATAGTCTTTTACATGAATACCGGCATAAAGTATGATTACTATTGCAGACTATTTCTCCAGTACCTCATTATCCTACTTTTAATTTTCTTAATCACCTTTTCCCTGTTCCTCTGAGAGCTCTCATTCTCTGGGGTCTTCTTGCATTTTTTCCATTCATGTGCCCATGCATAATAGATTTTGTGGGATTCATTATTTTGAATCACCTTTTCCATGTTAAATGTTTCCATTGTTATAGCCCATGATAAAGGAAACATTTGCTTTTTTCATATCTTTCAGATTGGGAATCTATATTTGAGACACAAAGATTATCCCAGGAGCAGTTTGTGTATGATGATGTGTTAATGAAGAGAATTACAAGGTATGGACTTGAGTGTTCTACTTTCAGAGAAAACTGGAAATGTGAAGATATTTTTGAGAGGCAGCTGGTAAGTCAACAGACATTTATCAAGCAAGACATAGTCATTCCTAAAGAAACTCTAACTGAGGAAGTAGACCACAAGCATAACAAAGCTGGGAAATTTATCCATCTAGACAATGTCCAAGAAAATACTTATAACCACAGGTCAGATAAGGAAAGCTTTTCCAAAAATTCCATGATAATAAAACACAAGAAAGTCTACACAGGAAAGAAACTTTTTAAATGTAATGAGTGTGACAAAACTTTCACTCAGAGCTCATCCCTTACTGTTCATCAGAGAATTCATACTGGAGAAAAACCGTATGAATGTAAAGAATGTGGGAAGGCCTTCAACCAGAGTCAACACCTTAATCAACATCACAGAATACATACTGGAGAGAAGCTCTTTGAATGTAAAGAATGCAGGAAAGCATTCAGCCAAAATGTACACCTTATTCAACATCAAAGAATTCATACTGGAGAAAAACCCTATAAATGTAAGGAATGTAGAAAAGCCTTCAGCCAGCCTGCACACCTTGCTCAGCATCAGAGAATTCATACTGGGGAGAAGCCCTATGAATGTAAGGAATG
>JAQQAC010014521.1:27500-34298 GCA_029783875.1 Phataginus tricuspis | reverse complement strand
GTGTGTGTGTGTGTCCTACCTCAAGCCCAGAAGCAGACATAGATAGTAAAGCTTCATTTCTAGTTGGGAAATTCATCAGGTGGGATTAATGAAAAATTGATTTACCGAAGGACACTGAGAAGATGTATGAAGAGAAAATGTGACCTTTAAAAATGCATTTGTGCCTTCCCACTCTGTGGATGCTTTCTGAGTCTCAGAGGGATTTTAAGGCAGTTTGGCCTTTTTTCTTTCTTTTTGTGAATCACTGAGGGTTGTAAAAGTTGAGTTTTCTCATAGGATGGTACCATGAGAAGAAATATTCAGTAGCATCAGATTGTTTGTTTTTGATTCATAGAAACTTGTTCTATGATTCTACTGATGTCACCATTTCTCTCTATAGTTTTTTGAATTAACATAATTCAGAGTTTTGAATTAACATAGTTCTAAAATAACAGAATTATTTTTAGATAATTAGGGCAAATTTTTATTATTAATTTTGTTAAATATCAATAGATATGTATAGTTTTTAAAGATCAATTTGAGGTCGCAATAACTAAGTGAAGTTTAAGTGGCATTTTACCCAAAGGAATATAAAGCAACATTCCATTTTAAAAAATCAAAGTGTTGTATACTTAGAGTGTTCGTAACGTAATTTGGAAAGTAATTGCCTTCAAATTACCCCCAAGTTGCAATTCAGTACGGCCACAATTTTAGGTACTTCAAATTCAGGCTGATACTATTGAAGCAGCATTTCTTTTTTTTTTTTTTTTAATCCTTTGCTGTCATCCAAGAAAACTATCTTTTTACAAAATGTCAGAAGTTGCAAAATAAAATGGAGGGTATTTTTGCTCCTTAGTCAGAATTACTTAAATAAAATTAATAAAAATAAAAATTCTGGTATATTTTTAAAAACTGAAGTTGATCTAATATTTACTGCTAATAAAGACTTATGCCACTGAAATTTATATGCAGCAATCAAGTGTAAAAATCTGATAGCATGTTTCCATATTTCTCTAAAACAATAATGTCTGAAATGATCTTTTACTTTTCTTACATATCTGCCATAAAACAAAGGCCCTATCAATTTTCTGTTTTCTTTAGTTTTCATTGTTTACATTTTGAAACATTCACTCTCTCATTCTAATAATGACAGGAGGCATGGTTAATGCCAGCGCAGTAATGTTCATGTTCTCATGGAATTCTTGTGAAAGTAGTGTTGCAGGCAAAGTCAGCCATAGCTATCCCATTATATCTACTGCAGAGAGAGCATGAAAATTTTCATTACATTTCTTACTTTACCCCTTACCACATATACAGGCTGTAAAATATAACAAGCCTAGAGCTTTTATTAATACTTGATCAAAGTTAAAACTTGATATGCCCTAGAATGTGTTGGTGGTCTCTAGGTCAGTATGTGGGTCCAGAAGCTTGCATATTCTTGTAGCCCTTAAATCCCAGGCTATTCCAAGGTATGCTTCATTGCAAGTTCCTATGGAAAATATCAAATATGGTATTTTCATTAGAGTACTCTTTCCACTGAAATATAATATTCTTAATAGAAATCCAAGCATTATGGGACTTTTTTTAAAGATTTTTCAGTCAACAAAATTCCCATTTTTTAACACAAACTTCCAGCAACTTTGATACATTTTTATTTTCTATATAGTATTGTTTTTACTTAACTAAGCAATCAGTTATTTGGGGCTTAGGGAGCAGCGCTGTATTTATTAGCTGATAAATACTCTTTTTGTTTTTAGATACAGTAGAATTTTAGCCAAAATATATTTTCTTCAGCTAATTAAACATGACAGAGCATATTTAGAAACACTCTTTGTATAAACCAAATCTTGTGTTCTATTCTGGCAGGAACTTCCTTTAGCTTAAAGTGTGTTGGTAAGATTAAACACCAAAAATGATGACATTTTCCTAAGTAAATAAACATCTATTGATGTACTCTTTAAAAATATCTACTTATAGTCATCCCCCTATAACACTGTTCCCTTATCAGTAGCTATTATTTAAAATATATGTAGATATAGATATTTTTATAATCATAAAAAGAAAATGAACTTTTTTATTATTAAGAAATATAAAGGTGGCAGCATCTGCTACTGACATAATACTAAGCTTTATTTTGCTATAGGGGAGAGTATCAATTGTACATGCTCCAACTGATGTTTTCCAATTTTTAAGAAATTATACACAAAAAATTAAAATTTAATTAAGTTAAACTTTTAAGGATGAAATTCTCAAAGTTGAAATATAATGTGCTGGTACATGCATTGTATATGAATTGAAAGCACTGTCATTTCCATCTCATTAACAGAGTGTAGCACATTTACAAGAGCAGCAAAAAGTCAGAAAAATAGTTAATGCTTTGGAAATTTTGCTTTACAAAGTGATTAAAAATAGTCAGAAATAACTTGTCCATTTAGAAATATAGAATTTAGTTTTAGTATATAAGAAAGTGTACAATATATCATACATTGAACTAGTTCCAACCTACAACTTCAACAAATGTACAGAATGGTCATTTGAAGACCTGAAGTTTACTAAAGCTAGAAGAAGTATATTATTAAATTGTCTTAAATCCACTCCCCTGCTTCTTGTAGTGTCCCTTATATATTAAATTGCTGTTTAACTGTTCAGGTATGTTTATAATATTAACCTAATTTTAATTTCCTGAAGAATTGAAACTATGTCTCAAACTCTGAATATCCAGTAATACACAGTCCAACTCAGTGACCTCATTAAATAATTGTTTGATTTGCTAATTACACTCATTTACACATATCCATGAATATACTGTGGGTGAAACAAAATTGTGTAAAATAGTATAATATTGACTTCAAGAAGCTGATAGTCTAGTAGAATGTGATGGATCAAAGAAAATAATTAGTTTACCCAGACTATGAGTTCAAGGGTGACAGGTAAATTTCAGAATATTCAAAAGAATTATCTGCTGACAATGATGTAAATTAGAGTAGTTACATCTTCATATAAACAGAATATTGCTCTTAGCATAGTAGCAGAATTTAAATGTTGTTAAATAAGAGCTTTCAGTCTTCCTGTTGTGTCTTTTATTCTAAGACTAGTGAAAGTTCTTTTAAAAAAAATTAAGGATGATTACTTATATTTAAGAAAATACACAATAGTGGCTATTAAAATTTGCAGTTGGATGGTTAGCTAGTAGTGACAAAGGAATGACTATATTTTACTAAAGACCACATGCTTTAAATTGTGTTATTCTCTAAGTATAATAGAACAATTATAGAGTATTCTAATGACATTTATGCTCATCATTTCATATTATCTTCAAAAAATCCTTTGAAATAAGATGAAGACAATATTATTATTTTCACTTATAGATGTTGAAATTGAGATATAAAAAGTTTAGCACTATACAATAAAGGCCTGCAAAGACTGGAGATCTACAGTCTGACTTGAACTTGGTCTGCCTGTCTCCAGGCCCATTTATTGCTTTACTCCCTAGAATATCTGCTATTATCAATACAAGACTTATTGAAATATTTGGCTTTATAGAATTATTAATGATAAATATTAACTACCACCTCACAGAATCCATTGTTCAATTATGATAGAGGTTTCCTTTCTTGAATTTGCTTCACTCAGCTGTGCTTTTACTAATGAGGGAGAAAAAAACTGCAAATGTAACTTGTATTTATAAATTTTAAAATAGCCATCAGGAAGTTCACAGGTATCATTTACCATATTTGGTTTCTGTCCTTAGATGAACTCCATGATGGTTTGGACTTAATCCACTTAAAAACATTTGTGTCTCTTGTTCAGATCATTTCCATAAATATTTATTGACTACTGATTCTAGGCACTGGACTTAAAAAGGAATATGCAGTCCTCATGAAGGTAACAATAAGGTAAATATATATGGAAAAAATAATCACAGTATAGTCTGGTTAAGTTGCAATACAAGCAGTGGAAAAGAGCAGTAGAAAATTAACTCTAAAAGGCCATACATGGTCAGATTGAGGAGTATCACTGGAAGCAACATTCAGTAACTGGAAGCAGAATATTCACAGCACATTTAAATGGGATAGTATAATATTGATCATCATAAGCCAGAAATAAACTTGATTGATAGCTACCTAATTGATAGCAGAAAAACATTCATATGCCAAAGAACATATTTTAGTAAATACTCCACATTTTTAGCCATTTAGAAATTATAAGCTGTTCAGTATCATCTCATTTAATTTTATAGGTGTACTTTGCAAGTAATTTATCTTGAAACATATGTCAGAATGATGTTTTGTTGGATGGGAGGCTGTGTTTCATTTTCCGTCCCTGAGCATCTCTTTTTCTTCAGGAGAATGTTGTCTCTCTCAGTCAGGCTGTTTGTTAATAAGTTCTGTGGATCTACACTTAACTGATAACCTAGAAAAACAATTGTCAGAGTTTGAATTCTAGATCATCTGTGACAGCACCACCTGGATATTTGTAAGATATGCAAATTCTCGGGTCCCTCCCTAGCCTTACAGAATACGCAGCTCTAGTGGTGGAGCTCAGCATTTACTCTACAGATAATTCTGATACATGCTCAAGTTTGTAAGCAACTGGCCTAGAAGAAACATACTGCTAGTATTTATGAAGATTCATAAAATCCAGCTCACCGTGTTTCGGTGTCTATCAAGAGCTTCTGTGAATGCGATTGTGGAGGATTGCATGCAGGGTACACACTCCATCCATTCCTTTAAATCCTCTAAAATCTAACCCTAATGAAGCAAATCTACTGAGAGCCTTGTAGCTATACCACCATCATATTGGCTCCATGTAAAATGGCTTAATACCAGTAGCCTATATTTAGGGACTTAATAATTATTTAAAAATCCTATTTAGTGAGCTACTTTATTGAATCTAAAAAATTTTGTAAGGGATGCTGTTGAATACCTTCTCCGGTGCTTGCTATCTAAGATCTCATGGGGAAAAAATAACTCAAATTTCACTGTTCAGCATAGTTCTGTTTATGAGCAACTTGTTTCCTTTCATCTTACAGAATGAACCTTGTAATTTGATTGTGATTGTCTCTTCATACGAGCTTTAGAAATCTTAGCATTAAATTTATGGCTAACCTCTAACAGATATATCACACTTAGTGGCTTTTTTTTTAAACATTTAAATTACTTATTTTGTGCGATGTAATAGCCATGTTAAGTCCCTTTTTAAAGACAAGTTGAAAGATTGCTTAATTAATAAAGATTGTTTAAATAACATTAAAAATTATGTGCTTCTATAAAATGGTGAACTGTACAAACTTTTCCCAGGAACTAGAAGTATTCAAAAAAGATCAACACAGTTTTCAACAAATAGAACACAATCAAGAATGTTGAGTCATAAGAGATATTCTAGTCAAAATAAAAACTGAAGCTTAAAGTGGTTCAGGGATTTGCTTCTGGTCAGTGAGGTAAAGTAATGGTAGAACCATGGTGAGAATTTAGCTCACTTAACCTCGTTAGGTCTAAGTACTTTCTATTGTGTTATGATGCTAAAGTCTTTCCTGCTATTTAAAATTATATATTTACTCTAAAAATATATGTTATATGAACATACGTATGTGAACATATATAAATATACATTTAATATATCCATTTAGTTTATGTGTTCTTATTTATACTAGAACCTTAGAGGTTCACAGATTTGAGAGTTGAGGTGAAGATTTTGAGACCTTAAAGGCTACTTGGCCCAAGTAATACCACTGCATATTTAGTGATAGAACCAGAACTGGAACAGTTCTTCTTGTTCTTAGGCCTTGTGGCAGAATTTTGCTACCATGGAAAAAACAGGCCAAAAAAAAAAAAGCTCCTTTTCATATAAAAATTAATTTTAATGTGGGATAGTGCAATTCTTGAAGAGATGCTATAAACAGGAATAAAGATGAGGAATTGTTAAGTCATTTAATTGTGCCTATCTTTTCTTGAAGTATGGCCTATTCTTTCACCACATTTATCAATCTTTTTATCCATTCAATTCCATAAATGCATATTGCAACTCACTACAGAGGTAACTGAGTGAGTTGTACAGTGATAAATTTTTCTTGTTAGGAGAAATTACATTCACTAACTTGAGCTACTTCAGCATGAAATTGAAAAAGAATCATTTTGTCTTAATTTACATTCTTGATTCAATGAGAAAAATGTGAATTAACCCAATAGAACTACAGATGCATTGCCTCAGATACTAAAGGTAAACTAAACTGGTATCATTGGAAGTTCATCAAATTATACATCCTCCCAATTTATTAGAGTAGATTTTAAGCAAGGTTATGAAGGTTAGTTATACTGAGCCTGTATATATTTTTTTCAAATACTCATTTATTCATTGGTTCCATTTTATTGTTTTTGATACATCTTTATCAATACTCCTCTGCATTTTCCATTCCTCACCTAAGCTGTGCACATCATTTCTTAATCAAAATCACTGGGATAGTGCTGCGGTTCACTAGCCTTAGGAGCTGCTATTTGCCTTGAATAAATTACATGAAAACATGTTGATTGATAGATGTTGCATGTCAGAAAAGAAGATAACTGTATCTTCTTCAGCTTACTAAAAGGTCACACACACAGAGTGATAGGAACGGTCGCAGACAACTTTGAGATAAAATGTATCATGAAAAGGTGTGTAATCTTGTAACCATGATGCAGAAACTTGAAATGCATTTTCCCTTCAAATACAAATCGTATCATATATCCAGTTTCACTTGAGTGTTGAAGTAATAATAAAATACTTATCTTCAACTATATTTCCTAATATTTAGTATTACACAATTTCTGCCTTTCCTATGTG
>JAQQAC010014521.1:0-25000 GCA_029783875.1 Phataginus tricuspis | reverse complement strand
TCCTGCTTTTTCACCTGTATTTATGCTATCAGCAACATTTGTAAGTCTGATGTAGCAAAACTAGCTGATAACAATAGTTATTTCTTTTCTTCTGAATCAATACTATAAATAGTTCTATTTCATTCATTTTCTAAAATTCACCGAAATTACACAAAATGTTTGTGACACATTTCATCTTTTATACTTACAGTTTGACTATTAAAATATTTGAGAAGAGGCATCAGTATTCACCCAAAAGAGAAAAAAAGAGTCACACAGAGAAGGTTGTGTCAACATGATAAGCATCTGGATGAAAACTAAGCAAATTATGCAAATAGACAGATGTTTTCCATATATTCAATATGTGGATGAATTTCACAGGTTTCATCCAGATGTTTGAAATCATGTGGACATAATCATAACCTCTTTGTGACCCCTTCTTTTCCTTATCAGGTAGACAAAGATTAAAAGACTTGTTTAAAAGCATTTGATATTGGATAAAAAAAATGTTTAGGATCTCACTTAGGTTTGACATATGAGTTTTTTTCACTAGGACAACCTGAACTCCAACTACATCTCTAGACTAGACAATTAATTTGACTGCTTTTAATTAGAAAACTGATTTATTTTAACTATTAGTTGGTTACTTATCAATCAAAATCATGCTGTTAGTATTTCATATACATGTGTCCTCGAAAACAGCTTTTCTATCTTCTTTTGGAATAAAATCTTGCTAATTTATGTAATAAACCTCAGATTAATTAAAGAAGTTATTCATTAAATCAAGATTATGGGGGGAAGGATTTAAGGAATTAGATTGTTTTCTTGAACTTGTGGGAGCACTCATTCTCATATAAATAATGTGCTAATTACAAATTATTCTTTTCTATTAATTAAGGCAGGTCAGCAGGACTTGTACTTGGCAACACTTAGCTTAAGTGTTCAAGTTGCTATATGTGCTTGAAATTAATGAAACAGAATTATATTAAAATGTCAGGCTTTTCATTATTTTCTCTGATTCTTTGCACTCATTTCTTTCAATTATTTTAATTCAGAGAGGTTTAATGTTATATAAATATTTATCTGTCAATTTTATAAATTATTTTAGCAGTGTTTGGAGATTAAAGAATAGATGAAGTTAGGATAATTACTCTCTTAAGAAACACACACACGAAAAAGTATTTTCTGTGCTGCCTGATTTATTTCCGAACAAGATGAAAAAGCTCTTACCAACCTGTTACAACTTCTTTTTGGGGTCTCCATTTCTACCAGTTTTACTATGGCATAGATGGTAAAAGTTCTGCCATGGTATTCCATAGCCCATCCATTATCTATCATATTTAAAACAATACATTAATTATTTAATAATGCATGCCCTTTCCTTTGAAAGTAATTGTTTATTAAAATAGGTGTGTATGTTCAGTGGTGAGGAATATGTCCTAGTTATTCATATGTTAAAAAATTTTGAATAGTTTGTTTCTAACAGGTTCTGGTATATAGCAGGTACTTTTTTGTTGGATCAATAATAAATGTTGTCCTTTACACTTAATTGAAATGAATTAAGTTATATCCATTTCTGTCACAGAGCCTTCTAATTGTATACACAAGGTACATCGCCTCATTCTTCCTTACTAACAGAAATGGGATTTTATTAGAGAACGAAATGGATCCTAGTGAAAACTGTATTCCTCTGTCTCCTATAAAGTTAGGGATATCTATGGGACATATTTCTAAGGGATGATATATTAGCAAAGGTCTGCAGTAGACTTCAGTAAAAGCCTTTGCTGTCCTGATATAAGCATCTTTTTGCCCTTTGGTCTTACTCTTTCTCCTACATGAACTGGGACATAGTCTTTTCTATCTTATGACTACAAGGTGTAGACTAGGAATATTACCAAAACTTCAGCTGTGACATCTTTCAGCTGTTGAGTCAGTGCTAGCAGATGATAACTTCTGTGTTTCTTGGTTTTATGTGAAAAAACAATTTCCTAATTTATGTCTCAGTTTTAACATCTCTTTTATGTCTGGCGTAATATTCTTAAATGGTAAAAGTATCTGGAAAACAAACAGTAGAGCATTATCCTTGAGATGAGAAGTACATTTACAATTCTGAGATCCAGTTCAAATTTAACTTCTGGTCAAAATTAGTATCATCACTCTGTGTGATACTGCATTTTGGAGAACACATCACAGTTATGAATAAATGAATCATCATCATTGAAATAATCTTCAGAATAGTTCCACTTCTACTTGCTAGCTTTTAAGGAGAAATTAAGTAGATTTTTAGAGTCCTGGAAAGAAAAGAATCAGGTTGGACTTTCTAATAAATTTTCCCTTTGCCTAAAAACAGATGTCAGAGCTGAGAGAGGTCCTAAACATTTTTTCATCCAATACCAAATGCTTTTAAAACAAGTCATTTAATCTCTGCCAATCTATGTAGAACTTCTTTCTGCTTCGGAAGGTCAGGAATGAACTCTGCAGAAAAAATGAAATTCAAGCTTAGTCCTGAAAGATAAGTAGGGGTTTGACAAATGTACAAAAGAGAGAAAGGCCAAGAAGAAAAGAAGCTTTTCTTGCAGCGGGATCACCCAATTAAAAAGTGTAGAGTCATGCATTCATTTAGCAACTACACATTTGTTAGCACCTTACTGTGAGGCACAGTGAGCTAAGGACTGAAGATACATGGATGAATAAAGCTGACATCATCCTTACTTACCTTCATAAAGCTTATGATCTAGCCATACAAGAGCGTGCAGCCTTTAGGACTTTGGATTAGCTGTCTCACAGGATACCTGTGGAAAAGGAAAGCCATCAAGAACCCAAGCATCTCCTTAGGGATAACAGTCAGAAATAGAAAAAGGAGCTGCAAGACCCACCCTCACTATTAACCTGTTAATTCTGTTTTAGAAATGTGAGCCATTGAAGGACTTTTTAGCAGAGAATGACATAATCATGTTTGAATTTTATAAGGTTAGAGTAACAGCATTAAAAAGGATTGACTGTAGTTAAGCCTTAAAAGTAAAAATTGGGTTTTCAGATAGATGATTCCAATGGGTCATCAGGAGATAAGACTGAAACATTGTGGTGATGAAAGGGAAATGAATACAAAAAAATACTTTGGAAACAGCATTGACAAGGCTTGGGAATGGATTGAATTGGCTGTTAAAGAGTCTACAAAAAGGAATAAATCAAGCATGTCTCTAAAATTATCATATTTTCTTTTTTTGGTGGAGGCTGGGGGACTGCCATTTTGTTAATCAAAATTGTGTGAATAAGAGTAGAGAACAGGGATGGATTCACTTTTGAATGTATCTGAGTTTGTGATACCCGGAAAAGTGTTTTCAACAGTTAGAAATACAAATCTGAATCTGTAAATATTAGAGAAATTTATGTGATAGGGAATTGGGAGACTTTAGAGCTATATCTAAAGCCATATTATTATTTGGAGTATATATATTTAATATTAAATTTGTTCATTCATTGGACAAATATGTACTAAGCACCTACTATATGCAAGGTACTATTCTTAGCACTGGAGATGTGTGCAGGTACACACACACACACTAATGTCTCTGCCTTCATTGACTTTACATTCTACTTAGGGAAATGGCCAGTAAGCAAGAAGATACTATAATGTAATAAATACTGTAATGAAAAATAAAGCTGAGAGCTAACAGTAGAGTCACAAAGGAATGCTCTTTTAGATAGGTTAGTCAAAAAGATCTCTCTGAATAAGGAACATTATAGATCTTAAAGAAATAAAGGATCAAGCCTTTTAAATATGAGAGATCATAAGCAGAGGGGACTAATATGTGCAATGGTTTTGAGATGAAAGTGTTCTTTTTTCTGTTTGAGGTTCAGCAAGTTGACCACTGTGTCAGGAACAGAATAAGCAAAGGGAATGGTGAAATGAAATTCAGTCTGAGAAGTAGCAAATGGCCAGTTTAAGTACAGATTTTAAGATGGAAGTCCTTGGAAGTCCTAAAAAAGGAAATTAACGTGATGCAGTTTAAGTTTTAAAAGGAATTTTTGCTGCCCTATACAAAGTATATGGAAGGCAGTGAAAAGGAGAAAATGGGGAAGCTAGACAGAGGGGTATTATAAGAGACCAGGAAGGAAGTGATGGGAGCTCAGACTTGGCTGGTTACAGCAAAAGTGGTATAAAGTTTCATAAATTCTGTTTGTAGTCTCAAGATTTTACTGATGGAGAGATGTTGAGGGATGTGAGAGATAAAGAGGAATAAGATGATTGCAAACAGTAGGGTTTGACCAAATTGGTGAATTGAGAAAGAACAGTGGTTTATTTTGCTTGTTTAGCTGATTGGTTTGGTTTTCATTTAGATTTTTTTTTTTAGGGGTGGGGTGGGGTGGGGTCTTTAAAAAGTAGTTTAATTAATGAGTTGTTAAATTTCATATACTTATTTGAGGGGCTAATGGCGTGACCAAGGCAAATGTACACACATACTGAGTTTGTTGGAGGCTTGGGAACTTGAGATACAAATCTATGAGTTGTCAGCATATAGATGGTATTTAAGATCATGAATCTGAGTAAGAACACCTTACTTACTCATGGGATGATGGGAGAAAGGAGAGATGTAAATAAAAAAGGGAAGAAGAGAAGACATCCAAAGACCCTTGGGAACTTAAAATACTTTGTGATGTGGAAGAAGTAGAAGACTTGCGAAGAAGTAGAAGACTTGCAAAGAAGGCTGTGAAGTAGTAGCTGTGTGTAGAGAGATAAGAAAAAGGTAGGTGGATGAGAATTAGCAACAGTGATATTTGAAAGACGAGCAGAGGGAGAGTAGCTTACAATTAATTTTTATCCACACCACCATCATGACTTATAACAAGTGAGATTCATGTTGCTATGTCCTGTTTTAAACCACCATATTTAAAGTATTCAGATGAGACTTTCTAAATGAAATCAACCAAAATTTTCAGCTCACTGTAATTAAACTATTCTGGTTATTGGAAGAGACATAGGGTTTTCATTTTCCATTATTGATGTGTTCTTCTGTCCTTATAGCTAAATTCCTGAAGGCAAGTGTCTGTTCTATCCAATTAATCTCTGTATGTCTGTACCAGTTATTCTGTGTTTAAAGCCGGGTGAAGAAAAGCAGAGGATTGGAAGTGGATGGCAAATGAAAATAGGATTGTAAGAAGAAAGGAACAAAGATGTAGTTCAGACTTAACTTTTGCCTGTGTGAAAGGGCTCATTTTGCATATTCATAACTTACAAGGTTGATTTTGTCATTTCAAACTTTTCTTCAAGTTGAGACTCTCCCATAGACAAATGTGTAATCCTTTGAACCAAATGGCTATGAAGACAGAATAAAAGACACTTTAAAAAATACATACTGACATTTTTCTGTGTCTCTTGATACAAACTGGTTGTGTGCTGGTGCAATAAAAAAAGATGAATCAAAGAAAGAATTCTGCAACAGAAAACTTTGGCATCGGTGAGTATGTTGGGGGAGGTGGGGAAGGAATAAATTCAGGGGAGAACCAAAGACCAGCCAAATCTTAATAGGAGAATTTATCAGACAACTTACCTTAGGACATGTATTGGAATGCAGTACAGGAGAAGTTAAACATCAGGGGTTGATGGCTATAAAATAAAAATTTGTTCTTACTAATGATACATTAAATTACTAATTCATTAGTAACTTTAAAGATGAATATTCCACTCTGGTGTTTTCAACTAACTTTTGCTTATATTATTTTTCTCATGAAAGCCAACACCTCATTTGTATAAATCTGACGCTATGTTTAATAGCCAAAATTTTATTGTACATGTGTGCACATGTTGTATTTTTAATAATTATTCCTATAATTAATTTTTAATAATATGGTACAAAATACTTTCTCTTGCTATAGAAAAAACCTTTAAAAACAATAACAAAATGTAAATGGCAAACAAATAGAATAAATTACACTTTAAATGTTAAACCATATAAATATTATTTATCAACTAGAAATTGTTATAACGAGTTTCATTTTGTTTGAGTATCATTTGGGTATTCTTTTCTTTTCCAATATAATAGGTCATTGGCTTTATACTTGTTAAAAACCATGTTCTTAGTGCTTATATTTACAGGCCTTCCCAATTTATGTTATTATAAGACCTTTTCAAAGTGAGCAGAAAGGCACAGGCATTGGTATGAGAGAAGAGTGTTTATGAATATTTTTATTAACTAAGATGCGCTAACAGGCTGTCCCCAACTTACTAATAGGTTTTGTTGCACACGACCATTTCTAAGCCTGTTGTTCAGAAACAGGAATTTCTGTTCCCATAGAAACAGTTGTACAGGATCCCAAACCAACTCTCAAAAGCTTATTAACCATTATGTAAGTAAAATAATACTAACAGTCTCTGAATCCTTTCTGACTGAGTCCATATCTCTGAGGCCCTCGGAATTTTATTTTTAGCTTTATACATACATATATATATATATATATTTTTTTTTTGGTATCGTTAATGTACAATCACTTCAACAACGTTATGGTTACTAGACCCCCTATTATCAAGTCCCCCCCACATAACCCCACTACAGTCACTGCCCATCAGCATAGTAAGATGATATAGAATCATTACTTGTCTTCTCTATAAATACGGCCTTTCCGGTGTCCCCTGCTGCTGCATTACCTGTGCTAATCGTAATGCCCCTTTTCCCCCCTTATCCCTCCCTTCCCACCCATCTTCCCTAGTCCCTTTCCCTTTGGTAACTGTTAGTCCATTCTTGAGTTCGGTGAGTCTGCTGCTGTTTTGTTCCTTCAGTTTTTTCTTTGTTCTTATACTCCACAGATGAGTGAAATCATTTCATACTTGTCTTTCTCCGCCTGGCTTATTTCACTGAGCATAATACTCTCTAACTCCATCCATGTTGTTGCAAATGGAAGGATTTGTTTTCCTCTTATGGCTGAATAATATTCCATTGTGTATATATACCACATCTTCTTTATCCATTCATCTACTGATGGACACTTAGGTTGCTTCCATTTCTTGGCTATTGTAAATAGTGCTGTGATAAACATATGGGTGCATAAGTCTTTTTCAAACTGTGCTACTGCATTCTTAGGGTAAATTCCTAAGAGTGAGATTCCTGGGTCAAATGGTATTTCTATTTTGAGTTTTTTGAGGAACCTCCATACTTCTTTCCATAATGGTTGTACTAATTTACATTCCCACCAGCAGTGTAGGAGGGTTCCCTTTCTCCACATCCTTGCCAACATTTATTGTTTGTCTTTTGGATGTTGGCCATCCTAAATGGTGTGAGATGATATCTCATTATGGTTTTAATTTGCATTTCTCTGATGACTAGTGATATGGAGCATCTTTTCATGTGCCTGTTGACCATTTGAATTTCTTCTTTGCAGAAGTGTCTGTTCAGCTCCTCTGCCCGTTTTTTAATTGGCTTATTTGCTTTTTGTTTGTTGAAGTGCGAGAGCTCTTTATATAATTTGGATGTCAACACCTTATCGGATATGTCATTTATGAATATATTCTCCCATACTGTAGGATGTCTTTTTGTTCTACTGCTGGTGTCTTTGCTGTACAGAAGCTTTTTAGTTTGATACAGTGCTACTTGTTCATTTTTGCTTTTGTTTCCCTTGACCGGGGAGATATGTTCATGAAGAAGTTGCTCCTATTTATGTCCAAGAGATTTTTGCCTATATTTTTTTCTAAGAGTTTTATCATTTCATGACTTACATTCAGGTCTTTGATCCATTTTGAGTTTACTTTTGTGTATGGGGTTAGCCAGTAATCCAGTTTCATTCTCTTACATGTAGCTGTCCAGTTTTTCCAACACCAGCTGTTGAAGAGGCTGTCATTTCCCCATTGTATGTCCATGGCTCCTTTACTGTATATTAATTGACCATATATGCTTGGGTTTATATCTGGGCTTTCTATACTGTTCCACTGGTCTGTGGGTCTGTTCTTGTGCCAGTACCAAATTGTCTTGATTACTGTAGCTTTGTAGTAGAGCTTGACGTCAGGGAGCATAATTCTCCTGCTTTATTCTTCCTTTTCAGGATAGCTCTGGCTATTTGGGGTCTTTTGTGGTTCCATATGAATTTTAGAACTATTTGCTCTAGTTCATTGAAGAATTCTGTAGGTATTTTGATAGGGATTGCATTGAATCTGTAGATTGCTTTAAGCAGGATGGCCATTTTGACAATACTAATTCTTCCTATCCAAGAGCATGGGATGAATTTCCATTTATTAGTGTCCTCTTTAATTTCTCTTAAGAGTGTCTTATAGTTTTCAGGGTATAGGTCTTTCACTTCCTTGGTTAGGTTTATTCATAGGTATTTTATTCGTTTGGATGCGATTGTGAATGGAATTGTTTTCCTGATTTCTCTTGCTGCTAGGTCACCGTTAGTGTATATGAATGCAACAGATTTCTGTATATTAATTTTGGGTCCTGCAACTTTGCTGAATTCAGATATTAGATCTAGTAGTTTTGGAGTGGATTATTTAGGGTTTTTTATGTACACTATCGTGTCGTCTGCAAACAGGGACAGTTTGACTTCTTCCTTGCAAATCTGGATGCCTTTTCTTTCTTTGTATTGTGGCTAGGACGTCCAGAACTATGTCGAATAAAAGTGGGGAGAGTGGGCATCCTTGTCTTGTTCCTGATCTTAAAGGAAAAGCTTTCAGCTTCTCACTGTTAAGTATAATGTTGGCTGTGGGTTTGTCATATATGGCCTTTATTATGTTCAGGTACTTGCCCACGATACCCATTTTGTTGAGAGTTTTTATCATGAATGGATGTTGAATTTTGTCAAATGCTTTTTCAGCATCTATGGAGATGATGATGTGGTTTTTGTCCTTCTTTTTGTTGATGTGGTGTATGATGTTGATGGATTTTCAAATGCTGTACCATCTTTGCATCCCTGGGATGAATCCCACTTAATCATGATGGATGTTCTTTTTGATGTATTTTTGAATTCAGTTTGCTAATATTTTTTTGAGTATTTTTGCATCTATGTTCATCAGGATATTGGTCTGTAATTTTTTTGTGTGTGTGTATGGTTTCTTAGCCTGGTTTTGGTTTTAGAGTGATGTTGGCCTCGTAGAATGAGTTTGGAAGTATTTTCTCCTCTTCTACTTTTTGGAAAACTTTAGGAGGATGGGTATTAGGTCTTCACTAAATGTTTGATAAAATCATCTGGCCAGGGGTTTTGTTCTTAAGTAGTTTTTTATTACCAGTTCAATTTTTCTGCTGGTAATTGGTCTATTCAGATTTTCTGTTTATTCCTGGGTCAGCCTTGGAAGGTTGTATTTTTCTAGAAAATTGTCCATTTTTCTTGGTTATCCAGTTTGTTACCATATAATTTTTCATAGTATTCACTCATAATTCTTTGTATTTCTGTGGTGTCCATATTGGTTTTTCTTTTCTCATTTCTGATTCTGTTTGTGTGTGTAGACTCTCTGTTTTTCTTAGTAAGTCTGGCTAGGGGTTTATCTATTTTGTTTATTTCCTCAAAGAACCAGCTCCTGCTTTCATTGATTCTTTCTATTGTTTTATTCTTCTCAATTTTATTTATTTTTGCTTTAATCTTTATTATGTCTCTCCTTCTACTGACTTTGGGCCTCATTTGTTCTTCTTTTTCTAGTTTCATTAATTGTGAATTTAGACTGTTCAATTGGGATTGTTCTTCTTTCCTGATGTAGGCCTCTATTGCAATAAATTTCCCTCTTAGTGCGGCCTTCGCTGCGTCCCTCATATTTTGTGGTGTTGAAGTTTTGTTGTCATTTTTCTCCATATATTGCTTGACCTCTGTTTTTATTTGGTCACTGATCCATTGATTATTTAGAAACATGTTATTAAGCCTCCTTGTTTTTGTGGGCTTTTTCATTTTCTTTGTGTAATTTATTTCTAGTTTCATACCTTTGTGATCTGACCAGCTGGTTGGTACAATTTCAATCTTTTTGAATTTACTGAGGTTCTTTTTGTGGCCTAGTATATGATCTATTTTTGAAAATGTTCCATGTCGCTTGAGAAGAATGTGTATTCTGTTGCTTTTGGATCGAATGTTCTGTAGATGTCCGTTAGGTCCTTCTGTCCTAATATGTTGTTCAGTGCCTCTGTCTCTTTACTTATTTTCTGTCTGGTTGATCTGTCCTTTGGAGTGAGTGGTGTTTTGAAGTCTCGTAAAATGAATGCATTGCATTCTATTTCCCCCTTTAATTCTGTTAGTATTTGTTTCACATATGTAGGGGATCCTGTGTTAGGTGCACAGATATTGATAATAGTTATATTCTCTTTTTGGACTGACTGAACCTTTTATCATTATGTAATGTCCATCTTTGTCTCTTGTGACTTTCTTTGTTTTGAAGTCTATTTTGTCTGATACAAGTACTGCAACTCCTGCTTTTTTCTCACTATTAGTTACATGAAATATCTTTTTCCATCCCTTCACTTTCAGTCTGTGTATGTGTTTGGGTTTGAAGTGAGTCTCTTGTAGGCAGCATATAGATGGGTCTTGTTTTTTTATCCATTCAGTAACTCTTATGTCTTTTGATTGGTGCATTCAGACCATTTACATTTAGGGTGATCATCAATAGGTATGTACTTATTGCCATTGCAGCCTTTAGATTCGTAGTTACCAAAGGTTCAAGGGCAATTCCCTTACTATCTAACAGTCTAATTTAACTTACTTTGTATACTATTACCAACACAACCTAAAGGTTCTTTTTTCATTAGTTGTTTGATATCATTCTTAAAGTAAAATGCCATGGCAACAAAGAATTTAAACAGTCCTACTGCTTTTTGTCTCTGTTTTCAGTCATTGTCACCCTTCCTTTTTTTACTGTACTTGTACCCACAGTTCTTCCCTGGTGCCTATTATCTAACTCATCTCTAGAGCATCTTTTTATTTCACAAAATGGTGACTGCTCTGTGGATAGGTGTGTGCAAGGTGTTCTTTATATTATCTTCTACATTACATGTGTCATCCCATGTTTCCAAGGCACATTAAACATGACATAGCTGATACCTTTAAAACAGACTTAATAAAAAAACAGCTGGGAGGTAGCACTACCATAAAGGTTCAAATCACCAGGGTCTGATTTGGTGTTGGTGGGATGAGATGTTGACAGCATCCCCTTTTTTACAGCTATTTCCATGGTTGTGGAATTGCAGGAAGGTTCTGAGTGTGTATTTTGGATTTGTCCTCAAATTTCAGAATGCCTCATTTGTGTATATCAGTGTCCCAGCTGTTGCCAACTTTGTAACGAATTAGTGTTGGACGCAGAAATTGAGTTTCTGCCAGAGGATTCTGGCAGTGAACATTCTCCTATAACAACATACGAATGATAACAGTAGAAATGCCAGGGGACTTCACAATAGCATGTCTCCGGATTCAGTGTAATGGCTTAACTTCAACATGAAGATGATCATAACAAGTGCAGCTTATTGTTCCACTCTGGTGAGCGGTCTGTTAGGTGCCAGTTATGTAAATGAAGATAATTACAAGAGTGCCAAAATGCATCCTTCTTGAGAAAGTGTTCAGTTCTTAAATAGATCATTCAGCAATTATAAGAAGCCTTTGTGGGGGGCAACAAATCCCCCTTCTATGGGAGGCTTAATATCTTTTTAGACATTGGGAGAAGAGTGCCGTTTTGAGTAAGTGCCAATTGGGATTTCTCTAAGGTTTCAAAGCATCTTCCCAGCATGACCCTCAGAAACAAAGTTTTAATTTCCAGTTCAACTATCTATCTTTATATAAGCATTCTTTCATATGCTTTCTCTCTGATAAGAAGCCAAAATGGTTAATTTAAAGAGGAGAAACATGAAATTGGAAAGAATTTTTCTTAAAAATTTGTGGTTAAACAAGCTTATTCCTTTGGGCAAAAGCTTTATATGTTAAAAATGAAAGCCATTGTTAAAAGAAACTTTAGCACACTCTCTGTCACAGGATAAGGTAATGAGGTCCTTATAAATTCTGTGGGTTATTTGCTTTTTAAAAGTTTGTTCTCTTGCATTATAGAATAATCGCTTCTGTAATACAATGACACTATTGTTCCATAATTCAAAATGTAACCCTCTTCCTTAATTATCAGCCACATGGAGTTCATCCCATATGGAATTTTTGTGTTTTTTTAATGAAGAACTTTGAAAACACTATTTTCTTGTACTATATTGTGGATAATGAGTTTTAAAGGCAGAACATGACCAATGAAATTTAGTGGTCTTTGTCATATAGTACGTAACATAATGAAGAAACAAAAAGACTAAAAGCAACACGGTCGGTTAATTGTTAGTGATAAAACTGCAAACTGTGAGAGGACAGGAACATTGCCTGTCTTGACCATATTTTCATCTCTAGTATGTGGCAGAGTAAGTACTTAAAAAGTATTAGTTGAAATGGGATATAATTCAGCCATAAAACAGGAAATCCTGCCATTTGCAGCAGCATAGATAGACCTTGAAGGCATTTTGTTAAGTGGGGTAAGTCAGAAAAAGACAAATACTGTATGATTTCACATATATGTGGAATCTAAAGAAAAAAATAAAAATCATAGAAATGTGGTAGTAATTTCACAATATATGTTAGTCAAGTCATTATGCTTTACCCCTTAAACTTATACAGTGCTGTATGTTAATTATATCTTAAGAGAACTGGAAGCAAATGCTAAATGAATTAATGAATGAGTGAAATGTCTGCTATAATGACCCATCCAGTTAACTAATTTTAAGTGAGACTACAAAAAAAATCTACACTTATTTAGAGGTTGGTTATGTTTGTTTTAAACAGCAATTTCTAATAAGGGAAGAAAAGCAAATTAAAATGAAGAATTTTTGCCTGTTATTTAAGAAAGACTAAAAAGGAGTGATAATGCACAGTCTGTTGACTATGGTAGAATGGGCAATCTTATACACTGTGATTGGATTGCAAATAGATACAGTTATTCTTGTGAAGCATTATAATGTGTTTCAAAATTTAATATCTGAGTATGATTTGACCCCAGAATTAAACTTCTGACAGATAATTGCAAGACTGAAGTATGAGGAAGTTCATTTAAAATTGCAAAAATTGGAAAAGAGTAAATAAAAATCAGAAGAGAAGTACATTCAATGAAAATGAGTTTCTAAGAATTGGAAATAATGGTGTGCTTTGTGAATTTGAAATTAAAAAAGAAGTTTTAATTCAAAACAACTGTATTGTCTTTGCCAGAATAGTTGGTCTTTCACACAGAGTACTTCTTTGGGTGTACATGGATATTAGTACATATTAAAAAGGTTTTAATAGAGTTCTGATTTTGTAGGTAACTGATTCTGGAGAAACATGAAAACAGTTTCGTTTTTATGCAAGTAAGTTCTTAAACTGAATGACAAAAATACCCACATGTGTAGATTCTTTTTCTAAACCTATGCAGATTACGATGATATCCTTTTATACCTAAACAATTTACCTAAAATAATTGAAGGACTCTAGCAGAAGACAGTGAGATAAAGCTTTTCTGACAATGAGTAGTAACTTTATGGATTCTAACTTAAAAAAAAGATAATATACTGTGGAAAAGTCACGAATAGAAAATTTTGTAATTTAGTAACAGCAAAGGCATCTAATTTATGTTCATTTCAGTGTTATTGTAGATCACTAATCAATCTTCCAGAGTCATCAGTGTGAAGGTTTGGAGAATATCTACAATGTTGGTCTTTGTACAATGCAGCGGAAAGGCACTGTGGGACTGACTATTTCTGGAGCAAATGTTAACTTTCTTCCCTTAGTATACAAGTTACATCTCAAATAATCTGGAACCAGCTAAACTCTCCATGTATTTTACAAGTATAGAAATGTCTAAAGAAACATACTTTTCAAATAAGTGTTGTTTGAGTTATTCCCTATGAGCTACTATGGTATGAATTCTTGGACACATAAAGATTATTTGGAAACATTTCTGGCCCTTAAGGAGCTTACAGTACTTGATATTAAGGGTAAATGGATGTATTCACCTAACAAATAAGATTATCAGTGACGGGTTTTTTAATAGAAATGCTGCTTGTGCTAATACAGGATGTATAAACTTGTTCCCTGGGTTTGGATATCACATATACCTTCAAAAAGTGGGCCGTTGACCAAAGTTTGTTGGAAAAACTGGTGAATAAGGGATTTTTTTTCTCCCATCATTCCTAGTTGTCAATCGCATTGTGGTAATGGAACTAACTTAGAGAGTAAAAACAAAACAGTAGGATAGTTACCTTTTGGAGCTTTGTTTCATATCAAATCATTTCCTATAAGCCAGAAGACCTTCTGGGTCTTTCTGTTTTCTGCTTCTTAAACTGTTGATTTCTTAGACTATTTCTGCTAAGGGGCACTAGTTTCTAAGTGGGTATTTATAATTTTTTTTATTTATATACATATTTTCTAAGAGTCATTACAGATAATATAAGAAACAGAAAAATGTCTATTCAGGTCCTCTGTCCACTTTTTAATTGGATTATTTGATTTTTGGTGTTGAGTTGTGTGAGTTCTTACATGTTAATTTTAACTTCTTTGATAGAGTTTCATTTTAGAAACTCAGCTTACCATGGGGAGGAGTTGAGGTGGGTGGGTGGGGAAGGTGAGGGGGATAAAGGGACACAAACATTTTCAATCATAATACAAGTATGTCACAGGGATAGTAGAACAGTAATGGAGAATATAGTTAAAGATTCTGTGACATCTTTCTGTGTTGATAGACAGTAACTACGCTGCAGGGGGGCACTGAGGATTTAATAATATGGGTAACTGTTAAACCACTGTGTTGTATACTTGAAATATAAGATTGTATATCAATGATATGTCAATAAAAGAAAAAAACTCTGGGCACATAAGAAGATTTTAAGGCAAAAGGCCAGACTTCATAAAAATTGCATATATGTGTAAATAGTTACTGATACATGAAGGTGATTATTATTATCACCATTAGTTTATATTTTATTTTATTAAAAAGAACACTTGTATGTACCTTACAATGTTAATGACTACATTTTACCACTTTATATACTGAAGATAATATAACTTAAAATGTGTAATACCTGCAACAGAAAATGGAAATACTCTGGGTTCTTCTCTAAGGTGAGTTTGCCCAAGATCTCTAAAAATCTAATCTTTGGTAATTAGTTTCAAAATGTATTACACAGGCATATCTATGCTTCATAGTTTACATTGTGAATAGCATAGCCTAGAAATATAAAATTCTGTGATCTTAATGTAAATATATTCCTTTCATTCAGTAAATATTTTTTGAGTCATTGCAATGCTTCATCAGCAGTTGGTTGTCAATGACTAGCATTTCCTCTCTTCAATGAATTTTATGTTTCACTCTATATTTCCCTGTGTAACAAGTAAATTGTAAACTGAGAAGAAGGAATTTATTCAGAGTTCATCATTGATAGGGATGAGGTCATACAGAAACTTGGAATGGTGCTGGGATTAGACTTTAGAATTTCTGAGGCCTCTCTGGCAACTCTGTCATTTTGTTTCTAACAACACTCTAATTTTAGCTTTAGGGGCTTTCCTTTAGCGGTTCAGAGCCCACTGTGTCTGCACCCGAACTAATCAAGGCCTCTCTCTTCTCAGACGGTTTTGCTCTTGCTATCTCTTTCCTCCTCCGGGACGGCCTAGTTAGCTTCTGGGCTGCCTTTGCAGAGCCTCTCTGCCTCAAGGCTCTTTCCTTTAGATCTGCTGTAGCATTTCCTCCCCTTGGTGCCAGGCAGGGTCATAATCTTTGCCTCAGGGTTCCCGGCTACTGATCCTCATCCTTGCTGAGGGGAGGGTGAGTAGAAAACCAAAGTTTTGCATTTTTCTCTTCTGTGTCTCAATTGCAGGAAGCTAGAATATGAACTAAAAAAAACTTTTCCTCTGCTTTTCTTGGTCTGGCTTTTTCAAACACTTGTGCACTTACTTTTCCTTTGGAATGGTTCGCCTAACTTTTTTGCTATGCATTTGTAGCCACACGAGCATTCCTCTCACAGGAAAGCAGCCCAGGCCTCCAATTCATCCCTGCTAACTAACCTGTAAAATACATTAAGATGGCTTCATTTCTCATTAGGACTAAAAACATTTCCACTGATGAGATGAATAGAGTTTAACTCTAAATGAAAAACTAGACATAAAAAAAAAAAATCCCAGTATCTTGGCAACATATTCTGAAACACTTTTCTAACTAGGATTGCCAGATTTAGCAAGTAAAATTACAAATAAATTCCAATTCAACTGGGTGTCCTCTATTTTATCTGGCAATCGTACTTCTAAATCCATCAAAACACAGTATATATTATTTAATGCTTATTCAGATTGTATTGTTTTGTGCTTGATAACTTCAAAGACACTGTCTTTTAAGGATAGTAAATTCTCTTTTGTATATAAGCTTCTATGTCTGATTCTCCTCATGAAAAATAAGAAAAAAGAAAAACAATTTGAATCGGATTTTAGAATTCTTTATGTCCTAGTTGGTATAACCAGCAATGTTGTAATGATTCAGAATTTATTATCTTCTCTTTATGCCTCATGTAGTTTTTTTTTTTAATTGAAGTATAGTTGATATACAATCTTATATTAGTTTCAAGTATAACACACTGGTTCATCAGTTACCCATATTATTAAAGCCTCCCCTCCACCCCCACTAATACAGCTACACTCTATCAGCATAGGAAGATGTTACAAGAGCATTAACTAAATTCTCCATGCTGTACAACTCTCCATGACCGCCCCACATTATGATTGAGAATTTTGTACCCCTTTATGCCCCTCCACCTCCCCATGCATCTACCTCACAGGTTTTCACAAGTTTATTACTGTATAAAAGTTTCTCCAATGATAATATTCTTCCTATCTCTTGTACAAAGGGCATGAGCTTCAAAGTTAGCCAGATAGGTGTTTAAATCTCATATGCCACTCCAAGGATATCTGAAACAGATTTGACATATAATCTAACTACTCTGAGCTTCAGTTTACACTTCTGTGAAAAAGGGAGGTGTTTGGAGGATGAAATGAGAAGGCATGTGCAAGGATTTAGAATTAGAGCTGACATATGACAAGCACCTAATAAGCATTAATCTCATTTTCTTTTTGTTTTTGCTGAACCCCCATAGCCACTGACTGTACTTTCTTTTAATGGCATACAGCACATTTCTGCATTACATTGTGGTTGTACTGAAAATATTTTTATCTTTCCTACTATTCTTGAGGTTAGGTGATCCCATAACATAGGGTATATTGTATATGGGTATATTCATGCAGATGTGGGGATGTGGGCCTGTAGGAGCAAAGGGTGTAGCTCACCAGTACCTTTGTAAACTTATAAATCTTTTACTCAGTCTCAGAGGAGATTAAAATACAGCCTCTCAAAATATGGTAGAACGTGAAGCTATTGCAATATTTTTCCCACCCAATGGGATATTTTTCTACTTGAGTAGATTGCAAATGTTTTTTTATTTAATTTTTAAATATTAAGTAAGTTTTCAGGAATTACAGTACCTAAGGCTTATTAGTTAAAATACACATACCTATTTAACGGTCATTATAAAGCTAAAAATCAGGAGTCAGTCTCAGTTGACCAGTCCTTCTACATAGAAAAACTGATATTCACTGGAGGAATTATATAATTTCAGAAGTTCACTTGAAATAATACTGCTTTATACTTTAGCTTTTAAAATACTTTCAAATTCTGTCTGACTTTGTCTGATTTTACAGATCACCTATAGGTAAAGGCAAATATTATTAATTGCATTTAACAGACAAGAAAGTTAAGGCTTAGTGTGATAAGTAGTAGTCCAAGGTCATCGGCTAATAGACACAAAAGGATGTCTTCTGAAATCTAGTCAGTACCATTGTACCATACTTTTTTCTCTAGATGCAAATGGAAGCTTTTGAATAGTTGGCTATACCGATAGTATCAGCACCACAGGTATATTTTATTTTTTTGTCTTAAAAGCAACCTGTTTTCACAATGCACAGTAATGTAGCATAGATTGTAAGTGACTCTTTGTCTTATAATTGATATAATTGGAGGTGCGAGGCCCCTTGGCCAGGTTAAAAGTTTAGAAAGACTCCAGTTATGTAGTTTGATACCAAATTAGAGCACTGGAAAAGTAGGCAACATTCCAGAAGACATCCATGTAATCAATGTATGTGGAAGCACCTTTCAAGCATCAGTTTTTACTCTATTAGCTATATTTATCACAACAATGATAGGAAATTTCCTCAGTTTTGTTTCTTCTGCAATTCCAGTCTTTCTCTAATTCTCAATACATAACCACACTTCCTTATTTTTGAGTTGAGACCATCCAGTGTGAACTCTTTCTTCCCATCTTTGCATGCCAAAATCACCTATCCTCCCTTCTCAAGGCTGTCTCCTGCTCCAGCTTCTTGATTTAGCCCCTTCTTATCCCCCCTAGGGACTTTCTCAATTCTCTTTTCATTGTTACAGCTCCCTAATTACTCATTATCAAATTTTCTTTATTTAAAACCAGCAACAAACAAGCAGAACTTCTCAAATTGTAATTCTCTCTTATTTTGGTCTTCACTGAACTTACCAAAGAATTGTTTACACTCATCCATGGTTTTCCCCCAATTCCTTGAAGTCTTAACTTTTACTTCCACACTCTGTGGGAACTATTATCTGAGAGGTCACATGCAAATGATCAGATGAATAAGAACTTTCATTAATCCTTAACTGTTTTGAGTTTTTGGTGTTAACATGATCCATCTTCTCCCTTCACAATTAATTTTTTAAATGTTTTCCTTTTTTCTTTTTTTCACAGCTTCATTAAGATATAACTGATACACAATTCTTTATTTAAATATAGAACAAACTGAATGAGATATAATTTGCATACCATAACATTTATCCTTTTGACATGTGTAATACAGTGGAATTTAGTATATTCACAACAGTCACCACTGTCTAATTCTAGAATATTTTCTCCACCTTAAAAAAAAGACCCATACTCATTAATAGTCGTTCCCCATTCCACCCTCTCTTTAATCCCTGGCAACCACTAATCTACTTATTGTCTCTATGGATTTGCCTATTCTGGACATTTCATATAAGTGAATCATACAATATGTGGTCTTTGTGACTGACTTCTTTCACTTAGCCTAATATATTCAAGGTTCATCCATGCTATAGAATGTATCAATACTTCATTTCCTTTTACAGCTAAGTAACTTTCCATTATATGGATAGACCATATTTTGTTTATTCATTCATTAATGGATGGACATTTGGGTTGTTTCCACCTTTTGGCTATTAGGAATAAAGCTACTATATACATTTATGTATAATTGTTGTGTGAATATATGTCTTCATTTCTGTTGTAGGAGTGGAATTACTGGGTCATGTGAAAATTCTATCATTTTCCAGAAGTCTTTGACTTCTGTTACTGTGCTCTCCTTATCATTTATTGGATTTCACTATCTCCTCCTCTCAGCAAGGTGTAGATGTTCTCCAAATTTGGGCTTTGACCTTTCCTCTCTTCATTCTCTTTACCAGCAATCTAATACTTTCCCTTTGTTTAGCTACTAATCCCTTACTTTCAGGAATCTCTTTTCAGCCTCATCCCTCTCAACCTAGAGCTCTGCATTCTTAGTATCTACTAAAGAAATCTTCTCTTGGTTATTCTGCCAACTGGTAAACAGCATCTTCTCTCCACAGCCCATGTTTTATAACTTGATTTCCACCTTCCCAATAGTGGCATAGCTATTCTCCTTGTCACCCTTGATTTGAAAATTTGAAGTCATCATTTACCCCTTCTTAGCCTGACCCCCTACTCAGTTATTAAGTCCTGCCAGTTCTACTTTGACAGTACCTCTTGTGATTCTTATTTTCAACTAAAGTGATTCTTACTATTCCTTATGTGGACAGTTGTACATACCTTTTAACTGGTCATTCTATCTTACATCTTTATCTTTCCTCACTCTCTTCACTATCTCTCTTCTATCCTTTACAACATGTCCTCAGCATTGTCCTGAGCCAGGCCTATTCCATCCTTTGTAGATTCAGCAACATTTGCCCTTACCTGCTAGGTAATATCAAGACTCAGTGTCATTTATTGTTTAGTTACATTCATTAGTTAGCTCCAACCAACTGTCCCATGATGTTTCACTTGCTCTTAAACTAAGCACATGTTCTATCCAAGATCAGTCATTTTCTTTTCCCTGTGTATGACCGCATATTTTCTTTGTTTTTATTTGGTGTGGCCATCTTCTTTCATCTCCACAAAATGAATTATTTCTCATATAAGTTCAGAATAAATATTATATCCCCACAAAAATTTACCTGAGCTCCCCAACTGAAAAATAATGTATTCTACTTACGAACTCCTGATATGCTTTAAAAACGTTTTTCATGACTTTTTAACATTAAACTAGATGTTTCTTATTAAACAGTAAGCCCTTTGAAAGTAAAAACAATGTCATATGACACCCACATATCCATAAGTGTGCAATGCTTAGTTCTTTGCTTAGTGCATGAGACATACATGCAAAAAAATTTTAGTAACACATAATTTTTCATGTATTTCATTCTTACATATATTTTCCCAAATGCTACCACTTTTACAATCTTACTTTTTAGATTACAGAGGAAATCCACAGGACAGGATTTAAATAATAATTATTTTCAGATATTACACTATAGTTTAGGAACATGTATTTTCAGATATTATCTCATATGCCAGTTGAAATTATAACAATATAGCAGTAATGAGTCTTCAGTTCTTTACCAAACAAAAGATGGTATTAGCTTTATAATAATAGGAAAAAAAAAGAAAAATCTCTTAAGGAATGTAAGAAACAAAAAGTAAGCCCAAAGTATGTTTGGGGAAAACAATACAATATTTTTTGGCAAAAGAGAAATAACTAAGAGAATACACATAAACCATTATAGTTCTGGAACATGTACCATGAAAAAGAGATGTTATGAAACTCTTAATTTTAATAAAATTCGTTCTGATTCATCTTTTACCTTTCATGGGAATTTTAGAGTTGGTCAGAATTCCTTAGTATCTGAACAAGAATTGTATTAGTATTACTTTAGGTTATATTCTTGGTGTTTATGTGTTTCATTAGCAGCAGAGTAATGAGGAAAATGGAGGCATGAATACCAGGCTACTTAGTAGTATTTCCTGCAGCCTGTGGAATGCCAGCATTGGAAAAAAGAATATGTTTATCCCATTAAACTGAGTGTCTGGTTCTAGACCATTTACCATTAACTCACAGGCTTATTTTGGAAGGGTTTCTGAGTTCATCTGGGAGTTTGCAGCCATACTGGAATATACTGAGTATTGGTTTTGGACCTCACCCTTGAGGACTTCATTATAACTACTGAGGGTGCTGGAGGATCCATTCCAACATATACTCAATATCTTGGTTGTCTCCCCTTTGATATACATCTTGAATACTAAGCTAAAATTGCCCAACATTTGATTGGTAAATAACATGCTTTACAATTAATTACTCATTCTTATTATAGTACCATAATATAAGTTATATGAGCTCCTCAATTTGGCCTCCATTGTAGTCCACAGTATAAATACAATATATATACCCACATTTATTCTTTAACATTATTTAAAATATGCTGTAAAACAAAACAATTACTTTAAAAATATTTTCTAGTAATTAGTTTTTTTTTTCCCAACAAACTTAGTCTAATTATGTATCAGGCATGATAAATGAAAGGGCAATAACTACAGATGCATAATTTCACTCCGATAGATTGCTGTTTGAAAATGGGTTATGACAATTAGACGATTAATTTTCTTCTATTAAATAGCATTATGAGACTTCAGATTACAATTATCAGTATATTCTGTTTAGTGGGAACATAATGCAAAGAAAGGCCAAGTTGAATAGGAATTCATATCCTTTGAGGAATTATCTGAATATACTTTCTATCAACCACAGTTTTGAGAATAATTAGGAAATGAGATTCTATTTGAAAACTTGTTTTATGTTCAGTATTGAAAGTAACATGTTAAAGGCATTATATATTAAAAGTTCAAATATGTGAGTATGAGGAGTAAAATTCTAGATGTTGCTGGCAAATTTTGGGAGATCTGGTTATCTGCAAAATATACACCCCTTGTCAGTATAACTAGGGAGTGCCTGAGTAAACATTCTTGTTTTGCCTGTTCCACATAATCGTTTCTTGTATCGTATTTCTTCTGACCTCGCTATCTGAAACCAATTACAGGGGATCCATTTGGGCTGCATCTATTTTCATAAGAAGCCTAGGCAGCAGTGTTTTTCTCAGAGATGAATATCAACATCAAATATGCTTCTGAGTGCTTTGTTATTTATGTTTCAGAGAGATTTTGTAGCCTTCAGCTCTCAAGAATGTGTCATGCTGTGCTGTTTATACATTGAAGATATTAATGGGCGTAGATGTCATTTTTCATTTTAATGTCTCAAATGCAACAGGCTGATAGGTTAAGCATTCCTGCTTTTATGGGGAGAAATATGAATGATGTCTTTTTTTCCCCCAAATATACATATATTTACTTTGAAAAAAAAAGTTATTTATAAACCTTGGAGTATTCAATATTTTTTGTTTCACTGGTATTTCTAATCTATTCTCCAACCATTTTAATTCTGGTGCAAGTTTTCAGTGTTCTTAAAGAAGGAAAAAGGTATTAATCTGACAGGTTACAAAGCTTTTTCATTCGTAATTAATTCTCATACTGACTTATTAGAATTACTCTTTGTGAGGTTCATAACTAGCAAAAAATTTTATTACTGTAGAAGGTAGTGATATACTTTAACTTCATTTTCTATAACATTTTAGTTTATTTATAATTATACAGTAACTTAGGAATTATGTTTACAATAAATATTTTAGACCTCAATGCACTTAATTCTGGGAAATGTGCATTGCCACACCTCTGCAGCCAAAGGAAAAAGTGTATTTTTAATCTGTTACAAAGATTTTTATATATGATTTTTATAAAAGGTTCATCTTTTCAAAATATTTTTATTTAATCTGGTTCCAATTTTTTTAAAGTCCTATCTGAATTTTCTTTAGCTTTACTAAAATTAGATAACTTCATTAAGTAAAAGGGCACTCTTAATTCAAAACACATGTGTTTTTGGAAACTAGATATAGTTTGGCTGCCTTAGAAACCTCAGTCTTGCCCATTTGAATCAGACGCAGTCATTATTAAAGGAAATTTTGTAAACATCTTTTAACTTTTGTTCTAAATTAAATTTTTTTTGCAGAAGGTGATCATATAAATATCTAGATGGCTATTAGAACTTTATGAGTAGCCTTGGAATTTATCTTTTCTATTTACCAATTGAAGTGGTCAAGTGATTTTCAAATTAATATTTTATGTAATTTGACACCTAACACCTTATATTGATGGAAGTATTTTATCTCATAATCTTTCATCTTCTGAGTAACTACAATAATACATTGCAACGATTAACTAAATGTGTACTCTTAGCAATTGTTTATTGAAATTCAGTCCTAAAGTGTTATCCAGAACACTGGAAATAAAAATGTCATATGATGGTGGCAGTTAGAATGCAAACTGCCAAAGATTGCTGTTCATGAGTTTTAAATCATTCCTGATCTCTTGGAATTAATTTATGTTCTCCCACCTCTCTTATGTTGACTATAGCAGTCCCTACTGCTACTAAAAGAATGTTGAAATAGGCAAGTAGTTCTTTTTCTTAAGAGTTTGTATTTAAAGATGATATTCGACTATTTTAACTGTAAATGCATATGTAAACCAAGGTACTTTAAAAGTGGAAGCATGTTTTAGCCAGTTATTTTGTGGTGCTCTGTTACTAGTACTCCTCTAAAAACAATGCACATGTATGCATTTGTCTAATGATACTTTCATGAGATGCAGTTCTATTATGTCTGATTTTCTAGTGTCTTTCAATAGCTATTGGATGTTACACATTCCATTGGCTTAGTTGTTTGTGTTGAGTTGAATCATGCAGGGTGGTGAAATGGGAGAGTGTGCTAGGCAAGGGAGACTAGAGCCTGAGCTTTTGACTGGACTCTGCTACTGCTGTGTGACTTTAATCAAGTTATTATAGTATTGGTTCTTCAGTTACTTGTCTACAAAATGGGAAAGGTAGGCTAAACAATTTCTATGGTGTTTTTGAGCTCTAGAATTCTTAAGTTTACTATTAGTAATAACTGGTCAAATGATCAGTGTTACAAGAGTTTCGAGTTCCATCAGGTATTGATGAAGTATGAGTCAAGGGTGGTGGAAACACTGAGCCATAAAAACAATATATATTCTGTGATAGTTCTATTCAAATACTTACAAATTCAAAATATAAAAATATATTGTTGTTTCCCTTTTAAGTTCTCATAAATGAGTATGCTCTCTTTATAGGTAAAAGATAATTTATCATGGTGCCCTGTATTTTCCTTTACTAGAGCATTGCTCATTGTCATCTAATGGTTCCTTTGATGGAACAGGGACAATATGGCACACTGGAATGCATTCTGGCCTGGCAGCCAGGAGACCTTGAACAAGGCACTTGATTACTCTAGGCCTCATTTTTCTCATTTGCTTAAACGAGGGGGTCAGACTGGATGATTTCCAGGATTGCTTTTAGTCCTAGTCATTCATAATTCCAAGATCCTGTACTGTGTTCTTCAGGATTCTTTAAGGATAATAAATGACTACAGAATTCAATATAAACTAAGTAAGGCAGTATACCACAAAAGAAACTAATGGACTCAAAGAAAAAAATTATTATTTGAAAAAATTAGGTAAACTTTGTGTGGATTTTGGGGCATCAAAGGGAAAAATACTTGACTTTTTTTTTTGAGTTTCACAGACACAGCCTAAGTCACACTATAGTAATTTTCATTTGAGAAATATCATTTGTAGTTATCTTATAAGTTATGCTTTTAAAAAGAAAGCAGTATTATCTAAAATATCAAGTGAAATGTTTAAAACTTAATTTTGTGATGATGAAGCATTTATGGAATTTTTTATTTGGTCTTATTTTCAAACTAAGCATTGTAATAAAATTGCCTGAGTTCACAGGAATG
>JAQQAC010014520.1:0-34301 GCA_029783875.1 Phataginus tricuspis | reverse complement strand
CATTCCTGTGAACTCAGGCAATTTTATTACAATGCTTAGTTTGAAAAAAAGACCAAATAAAAAATTCCATAAATGCTTCATCATCACAAAATTAAGTTTTAAACATTTCACTTGATATTTTAGATAATACTGCTTTCTTTTTAAAAGCATAACTTATAAGATAACTACAAATGATATTTCTCAAATGAAAATTACTATAGTGTGACTTAGGCTGTGTCTGTGAAACTCAAAAAAAAAAGTCAAGTATTTTTCCCTTTGATGCCCCAAAATCCACACAAAGTTTACCTAATTTTTTCAAATAATAATTTTTTTCTTTGAGTCCATTAGTTTCTTTTGTGGTATACTGCCTTACTTAGTTTATATTGAATTCTGTAGTCATTTATTATCCTTAAAGAATCCTGAAGAACACAGTACAGGATCTTGGAATTATGAATGACTAGGACTAAAAGCAATCCTGGAAATCATCCAGTCTGACCCCCTCGTTTAAGCAAATGAGAAAAATGAGGCCTAGAGTAATCAAGTGCCTTGTTCAAGGTCTCCTGGCTGCCAGGCCAGAATGCATTCCAGTGTGCCATATTGTCCCTGTTCCATCAAAGGAACCATTAGATGACAATGAGCAATGCTCTAGTAAAGGAAAATACAGGGCACCATGATAAATTATCTTTTACCTATAAAGAGAGCATACTCATTTATGAGAACTTAAAAGGGAAACAACAATATATTTTTATATTTTGAATTTGTAAGTATTTGAATAGAACTATCACAGAATATATATTGTTTTTATGGCTCAGTGTTTCCACCACCCTTGACTCATACTTCATCAATACCTGATGGAACTCGAAACTCTTGTAACACTGATCATTTGACCAGTTATTACTAATAGTAAACTTAAGAATTCTAGAGCTCAAAAACACCATAGAAATTGTTTAGCCTACCTTTCCCATTTTGTAGACAAGTAACTGAAGAACCAATACTATAATAACTTGATTAAAGTCACACAGCAGTAGCAGAGTCCAGTCAAAAGCTCAGGCTCTAGTCTCCCTTGCCTAGCACACTCTCCCATTTCACCACCCTGCATGATTCAACTCAACACAAACAACTAAGCCAATGGAATGTGTAACATCCAATAGCTATTGAAAGACACTAGAAAATCAGACATAATAGAACTGCATCTCATGAAAGTATCATTAGACAAATGCATACATGTGCATTGTTTTTAGAGGAGTACTAGTAACAGAGCACCACAAAATAACTGGCTAAAACATGCTTCCACTTTTAAAGTACCTTGGTTTACATATGCATTTACAGTTAAAATAGTCGAATATCATCTTTAAATACAAACTCTTAAGAAAAAGAACTACTTGCCTATTTCAACATTCTTTTAGTAGCAGTAGGGACTGCTATAGTCAACATAAGAGAGGTGGGAGAACATAAATTAATTCCAAGAGATCAGGAATGATTTAAAACTCATGAACAGCAATCTTTGGCAGTTTGCATTCTAACTGCCACCATCATATGACATTTTTATTTCCAGTGTTCTGGATAACACTTTAGGACTGAATTTCAATAAACAATTGCTAAGAGTACACATTTAGTTAATCGTTGCAATGTATTATTGTAGTTACTCAGAAGATGAAAGATTATGAGATAAAATACTTCCATCAATATAAGGTGTTAGGTGTCAAATTACATAAAATATTAATTTGAAAATCACTTGACCACTTCAATTGGTAAATAGAAAAGATAAATTCCAAGGCTACTCATAAAGTTCTAATAGCCATCTAGATATTTATATGATCACCTTCTGCAAAAAAAATTTAATTTAGAACAAAAGTTAAAAGATATTTACAAAATTTCCTTTAATAATGACTGCGTCTGATTCAAATGGGCAAGACTGAGGTTTCTAAGGCAGCCAAACTATATCTAGTTTCCAAAAACACATGTGTTTTGAATTAAGAGTGCCCTTTTACTTAATGAAGTTATCTAATTTTAGTAAAGCTAAAGAAAATTCAGATAGGACTTTAAAAAAATTGGAACCAGATTAAATAAAAATATTTTGAAAAGATGAACCTTTTATAAAAATCATATATAAAAATCTTTGTAACAGATTAAAAATACACTTTTTCCTTTGGCTGCAGAGGTGTGGCAATGCACATTTCCCAGAATTAAGTGCATTGAGGTCTAAAATATTTATTGTAAACATAATTCCTAAGTTACTGTATAATTATAAATAAACTAAAATGTTATAGAAAATGAAGTTAAAGTATATCACTACCTTCTACAGTAATAAAATTTTTTGCTAGTTATGAACCTCACAAAGAGTAATTCTAATAAGTCAGTATGAGAATTAATTACGAATGAAAAAGCTTTGTAACCTGTCAGATTAATACCTTTTTCCTTCTTTAAGAACACTGAAAACTTGCACCAGAATTAAAATGGTTGGAGAATAGATTAGAAATACCAGTGAAACAAAAAATATTGAATACTCCAAGGTTTATAAATAACTTTTTTTTTCAAAGTAAATATATGTATATTTGGGGGAAAAAAAGACATCATTCATATTTCTCCCCATAAAAGCAGGAATGCTTAACCTATCAGCCTGTTGCATTTGAGACATTAAAATGAAAAATGACATCTACGCCCATTAATATCTTCAATGTATAAACAGCACAGCATGACACATTCTTGAGAGCTGAAGGCTACAAAATCTCTCTGAAACATAAATAACAAAGCACTCAGAAGCATATTTGATGTTGATATTCATCTCTGAGAAAAACACTGCTGCCTAGGCTTCTTATGAAAATAGATGCAGCCCAAATGGATCCCCTGTAATTGGTTTCAGATAGCGAGGTCAGAAGAAATACGATACAAGAAACGATTATGTGGAACAGGCAAAACAAGAATGTTTACTCAGGCACTCCCTAGTTATACTGACAAGGGGTGTATATTTTGCAGATAACCAGATCTCCCAAAATTTGCCAGCAACATCTAGAATTTTACTCCTCATACTCACATATTTGAACTTTTAATATATAATGCCTTTAACATGTTACTTTCAATACTGAACATAAAACAAGTTTTCAAATAGAATCTCATTTCCTAATTATTCTCAAAACTGTGGTTGATAGAAAGTATATTCAGATAATTCCTCAAAGGATATGAATTCCTATTCAACTTGGCCTTTCTTTGCATTATGTTCCCACTAAACAGAATATACTGATAATTGTAATCTGAAGTCTCATAATGCTATTTAATAGAAGAAAATTAATCGTCTAATTGTCATAACCCATTTTCAAACAGCAATCTATCGGAGTGAAATTATGCATCTGTAGTTATTGCCCTTTCATTTATCATGCCTGATACATAATTAGACTAAGTTTGTTGGGAAAAAAAAAACTAATTACTAGAAAATATTTTTAAAGTAATTGTTTTGTTTTACAGCATATTTTAAATAATGTTAAAGAATAAATGTGGGTATATATATTGTATTTATACTGTGGACTACAATGGAGGCCAAATTGAGGAGCTCATATAACTTATATTATGGTACTATAATAAGAATGAGTAATTAATTGTAAAGCATGTTATTTACCAATCAAATGTTGGGCAATTTTAGCTTAGTATTCAAGATGTATATCAAAGGGGAGACAACCAAGATATTGAGTATATGTTGGAATGGATCCTCCAGCACCCTCAGTAGTTATAATGAAGTCCTCAAGGGTGAGGTCCAAAACCAATACTCAGTATATTCCAGTATGGCTGCAAACTCCCAGATGAACTCAGAAACCCTTCCAAAATAAGCCTGTGAGTTAATGGTAAATGGTCTAGAACCAGACACTCAGTTTAATGGGATAAACATATTCTTTTTTCCAATGCTGGCATTCCACAGGCTGCAGGAAATACTACTAAGTAGCCTGGTATTCATGCCTCCATTTTCCTCATTACTCTGCTGCTAATGAAACACATAAACACCAAGAATATAACCTAAAGTAATACTAATACAATTCTTGTTCAGATACTAAGGAATTCTGACCAACTCTAAAATTCCCATGAAAGGTAAAAGATGAATCAGAACGAATTTTATTAAAATTAAGAGTTTCATAACATCTCTTTTTCATGGTACATGTTCCAGAACTATAATGGTTTATGTGTATTCTCTTAGTTATTTCTCTTTTGCCAAAAAATATTGTATTGTTTTCCCCAAACATACTTTGGGCTTACTTTTTGTTTCTTACATTCCTTAAGAGATTTTTCTTTTTTTTTCCTATTATTATAAAGCTAATACCATCTTTTGTTTGGTAAAGAACTGAAGACTCATTACTGCTATATTGTTATAATTTCAACTGGCATATGAGATAATATCTGAAAATACATGTTCCTAAACTATAGTGTAATATCTGAAAATAATTATTATTTAAATCCTGTCCTGTGGATTTCCTCTGTAATCTAAAAAGTAAGATTGTAAAAGTGGTAGCATTTGGGAAAATATATGTAAGAATGAAATACATGAAAAATTATGTGTTACTAAAATTTTTTTGCATGTATGTCTCATGCACTAAGCAAAGAACTAAGCATTGCACACTTATGGATATGTGGGTGTCATATGACATTGTTTTTACTTTCAAAGGGCTTACTGTTTAATAAGAAACATCTAGTTTAATGTTAAAAAGTCATGAAAAACGTTTTTAAAGCATATCAGGAGTTCGTAAGTAGAATACATTATTTTTCAGTTGGGGAGCTCAGGTAAATTTTTGTGGGGATATAATATTTATTCTGAACTTATATGAGAAATAATTCATTTTGTGGAGATGAAAGAAGATGGCCACACCAAATAAAAACAAAGAAAATATGCGGTCATACACAGGGAAAAGAAAATGACTGATCTTGGATAGAACATGTGCTTAGTTTAAGAGCAAGTGAAACATCATGGGACAGTTGGTTGGAGCTAACTAATGAATGTAACTAAACAATAAATGACACTGAGTCTTGATATTACCTAGCAGGTAAGGGCAAATGTTGCTGAATCTACAAAGGATGGAATAGGCCTGGCTCAGGACAATGCTGAGGACATGTTGTAAAGGATAGAAGAGAGATAGTGAAGAGAGTGAGGAAAGATAAAGATGTAAGATAGAATGACCAGTTAAAAGGTATGTACAACTGTCCACATAAGGAATAGTAAGAATCACTTTAGTTGAAAATAAGAATCACAAGAGGTACTGTCAAAGTAGAACTGGCAGGACTTAATAACTGAGTAGGGGGTCAGGCTAAGAAGGGGTAAATGATGACTTCAAATTTTCAAATCAAGGGTGACAAGGAGAATAGCTATGCCACTATTGGGAAGGTGGAAATCAAGTTATAAAACATGGGCTGTGGAGAGAAGATGCTGTTTACCAGTTGGCAGAATAACCAAGAGAAGATTTCTTTAGTAGATACTAAGAATGCAGAGCTCTAGGTTGAGAGGGATGAGGCTGAAAAGAGATTCCTGAAAGTAAGGGATTAGTAGCTAAACAAAGGGAAAGTATTAGATTGCTGGTAAAGAGAATGAAGAGAGGAAAGGTCAAAGCCCAAATTTGGAGAACATCTACACCTTGCTGAGAGGAGGAGATAGTGAAATCCAATAAATGATAAGGAGAGCACAGTAACAGAAGTCAAAGACTTCTGGAAAATGATAGAATTTTCACATGACCCAGTAATTCCACTCCTACAACAGAAATGAAGACATATATTCACACAACAATTATACATAAATGTATATAGTAGCTTTATTCCTAATAGCCAAAAGGTGGAAACAACCCAAATGTCCATCCATTAATGAATGAATAAACAAAATATGGTCTATCCATATAATGGAAAGTTACTTAGCTGTAAAAGGAAATGAAGTATTGATACATTCTATAGCATGGATGAACCTTGAATATATTAGGCTAAGTGAAAGAAGTCAGTCACAAAGACCACATATTGTATGATTCACTTATATGAAATGTCCAGAATAGGCAAATCCATAGAGACAATAAGTAGATTAGTGGTTGCCAGGGATTAAAGAGAGGGTGGAATGGGGAACGACTATTAATGAGTATGGGTCTTTTTTTTAAGGTGGAGAAAATATTCTAGAATTAGACAGTGGTGACTGTTGTGAATATACTAAATTCCACTGTATTACACATGTCAAAAGGATAAATGTTATGGTATGCAAATTATATCTCATTCAGTTTGTTCTATATTTAAATAAAGAATTGTGTATCAGTTATATCTTAATGAAGCTGTGAAAAAAAGAAAAAAGGAAAACATTTAAAAAATTAATTGTGAAGGGAGAAGATGGATCATGTTAACACCAAAAACTCAAAACAGTTAAGGATTAATGAAAGTTCTTATTCATCTGATCATTTGCATGTGACCTCTCAGATAATAGTTCCCACAGAGTGTGGAAGTAAAAGTTAAGACTTCAAGGAATTGGGGGAAAACCATGGATGAGTGTAAACAATTCTTTGGTAAGTTCAGTGAAGACCAAAATAAGAGAGAATTACAATTTGAGAAGTTCTGCTTGTTTGTTGCTGGTTTTAAATAAAGAAAATTTGATAATGAGTAATTAGGGAGCTGTAACAATGAAAAGAGAATTGAGAAAGTCCCTAGGGGGGATAAGAAGGGGCTAAATCAAGAAGCTGGAGCAGGAGACAGCCTTGAGAAGGGAGGATAGGTGATTTTGGCATGCAAAGATGGGAAGAAAGAGTTCACACTGGATGGTCTCAACTCAAAAATAAGGAAGTGTGGTTATGTATTGAGAATTAGAGAAAGACTGGAATTGCAGAAGAAACAAAACTGAGGAAATTTCCTATCATTGTTGTGATAAATATAGCTAATAGAGTAAAAACTGATGCTTGAAAGGTGCTTCCACATACATTGATTACATGGATGTCTTCTGGAATGTTGCCTACTTTTCCAGTGCTCTAATTTGGTATCAAACTACATAACTGGAGTCTTTCTAAACTTTTAACCTGGCCAAGGGGCCTCGCACCTCCAATTATATCAATTATAAGACAAAGAGTCACTTACAATCTATGCTACATTACTGTGCATTGTGAAAACAGGTTGCTTTTAAGACAAAAAAATAAAATATACCTGTGGTGCTGATACTATCGGTATAGCCAACTATTCAAAAGCTTCCATTTGCATCTAGAGAAAAAAGTATGGTACAATGGTACTGACTAGATTTCAGAAGACATCCTTTTGTGTCTATTAGCCGATGACCTTGGACTACTACTTATCACACTAAGCCTTAACTTTCTTGTCTGTTAAATGCAATTAATAATATTTGCCTTTACCTATAGGTGATCTGTAAAATCAGACAAAGTCAGACAGAATTTGAAAGTATTTTAAAAGCTAAAGTATAAAGCAGTATTATTTCAAGTGAACTTCTGAAATTATATAATTCCTCCAGTGAATATCAGTTTTTCTATGTAGAAGGACTGGTCAACTGAGACTGACTCCTGATTTTTAGCTTTATAATGACCGTTAAATAGGTATGTGTATTTTAACTAATAAGCCTTAGGTACTGTAATTCCTGAAAACTTACTTAATATTTAAAAATTAAATAAAAAAACATTTGCAATCTACTCAAGTAGAAAAATATCCCATTGGGTGGGAAAAATATTGCAATAGCTTCACGTTCTACCATATTTTGAGAGGCTGTATTTTAATCTCCTCTGAGACTGAGTAAAAGATTTATAAGTTTACAAAGGTACTGGTGAGCTACACCCTTTGCTCCTACAGGCCCACATCCCCACATCTGCATGAATATACCCATATACAATATACCCTATGTTATGGGATCACCTAACCTCAAGAATAGTAGGAAAGATAAAAATATTTTCAGTACAACCACAATGTAATGCAGAAATGTGCTGTATGCCATTAAAAGAAAGTACAGTCAGTGGCTATGGGGGTTCAGCAAAAACAAAAAGAAAATGAGATTAATGCTTATTAGGTGCTTGTCATATGTCAGCTCTAATTCTAAATCCTTGCACATGCCTTCTCATTTCATCCTCCAAACACCTCCCTTTTTCACAGAAGTGTAAACTGAAGCTCAGAGTAGTTAGATTATATGTCAAATCTGTTTCAGATATCCTTGGAGTGGCATATGAGATTTAAACACCTATCTGGCTAACTTTGAAGCTCATGCCCTTTGTACAAGAGATAGGAAGAATATTATCATTGGAGAAACTTTTATACAGTAATAAACTTGTGAAAACCTGTGAGGTAGATGCATGGGGAGGTGGAGGGGCATAAAGGGGTACAAAATTCTCAATCATAATGTGGGGCGGTCATGGAGAGTTGTACAGCATGGAGAATTTAGTTAATGCTCTTGTAACATCTTCCTATGCTGATAGAGTGTAGCTGTATTAGTGGGGGTGGAGGGGAGTCTTTAATAATATGGGTAACTGATGAACCAGTGTGTTATACTTGAAACTAATATAAGATTGTATATCAACTATACTTCAATTAAAAAAAAAAACTACATGAGGCATAAAGAGAAGATAATAAATTCTGAATCATTACAACATTGCTGGTTATACCAACTAGGACATAAAGAATTCTAAAATCCGATTCAAATTGTTTTTCTTTTTTCTTATTTTTCATGAGGAGAATCAGACATAGAAGCTTATATACAAAAGAGAATTTACTATCCTTAAAAGACAGTGTCTTTGAAGTTATCAAGCACAAAACAATACAATCTGAATAAGCATTAAATAATATATACTGTGTTTTGATGGATTTAGAAGTACGATTGCCAGATAAAATAGAGGACACCCAGTTGAATTGGAATTTATTTGTAATTTTACTTGCTAAATCTGGCAATCCTAGTTAGAAAAGTGTTTCAGAATATGTTGCCAAGATACTGGGATTTTTTTTTTTTATGTCTAGTTTTTCATTTAGAGTTAAACTCTATTCATCTCATCAGTGGAAATGTTTTTAGTCCTAATGAGAAATGAAGCCATCTTAATGTATTTTACAGGTTAGTTAGCAGGGATGAATTGGAGGCCTGGGCTGCTTTCCTGTGAGAGGAATGCTCGTGTGGCTACAAATGCATAGCAAAAAAGTTAGGCGAACCATTCCAAAGGAAAAGTAAGTGCACAAGTGTTTGAAAAAGCCAGACCAAGAAAAGCAGAGGAAAAGTTTTTTTTAGTTCATATTCTAGCTTCCTGCAATTGAGACACAGAAGAGAAAAATGCAAAACTTTGGTTTTCTACTCACCCTCCCCTCAGCAAGGATGAGGATCAGTAGCCGGGAACCCTGAGGCAAAGATTATGACCCTGCCTGGCACCAAGGGGAGGAAATGCTACAGCAGATCTAAAGGAAAGAGCCTTGAGGCAGAGAGGCTCTGCAAAGGCAGCCCAGAAGCTAACTAGGCCGTCCCGGAGGAGGAAAGAGATAGCAAGAGCAAAACCGTCTGAGAAGAGAGAGGCCTTGATTAGTTCGGGTGCAGACACAGTGGGCTCTGAACCGCTAAAGGAAAGCCCCTAAAGCTAAAATTAGAGTGTTGTTAGAAACAAAATGACAGAGTTGCCAGAGAGGCCTCAGAAATTCTAAAGTCTAATCCCAGCACCATTCCAAGTTTCTGTATGACCTCATCCCTATCAATGATGAACTCTGAATAAATTCCTTCTTCTCAGTTTACAATTTACTTGTTACACAGGGAAATATAGAGTGAAACATAAAATTCATTGAAGAGAGGAAATGCTAGTCATTGACAACCAACTGCTGATGAAGCATTGCAATGACTCAAAAAATATTTACTGAATGAAAGGAATATATTTACATTAAGATCACAGAATTTTATATTTCTAGGCTATGCTATTCACAATGTAAACTATGAAGCATAGATATGCCTGTGTAATACATTTTGAAACTAATTACCAAAGATTAGATTTTTAGAGATCTTGGGCAAACTCACCTTAGAGAAGAACCCAGAGTATTTCCATTTTCTGTTGCAGGTATTACACATTTTAAGTTATATTATCTTCAGTATATAAAGTGGTAAAATGTAGTCATTAACATTGTAAGGTACATACAAGTGTTCTTTTTAATAAAATAAAATATAAACTAATGGTGATAATAATAATCACCTTCATGTATCAGTAACTATTTACACATATATGCAATTTTTATGAAGTCTGGCCTTTTGCCTTAAAATCTTCTTATGTGCCCAGAGTTTTTTTCTTTTATTGACATATCATTGATATACAATCTTATATTTCAAGTATACAACACAGTGGTTTAACAGTTACCCATATTATTAAATCCTCAGTGCCCCCCTGCAGCGTAGTTACTGTCTATCAACACAGAAAGATGTCACAGAATCTTTAACTATATTCTCCATTACTGTTCTACTATCCCTGTGACATACTTGTATTATGATTGAAAATGTTTGTGTCCCTTTATCCCCCTCACCTTCCCCACCCACCCACCTCAACTCCTCCCCATGGTAAGCTGAGTTTCTAAAATGAAACTCTATCAAAGAAGTTAAAATTAACATGTAAGAACTCACACAACTCAACACCAAAAATCAAATAATCCAATTAAAAAGTGGACAGAGGACCTGAATAGACATTTTTCTGTTTCTTATATTATCTGTAATGACTCTTAGAAAATATGTATATAAATAAAAAAAATTATAAATACCCACTTAGAAACTAGTGCCCCTTAGCAGAAATAGTCTAAGAAATCAACAGTTTAAGAAGCAGAAAACAGAAAGACCCAGAAGGTCTTCTGGCTTATAGGAAATGATTTGATACGAAACAAAGCTCCAAAAGGTAACTATCCTACTGTTTTGTTTTTACTCTCTAAGTTAGTTCCATTACCACAATGCGATTGACAACTAGGAATGATGGGAGAAAAAAAATCCCTTATTCACCAGTTTTTCCAACAAACTTTGGTCAACGGCCCACTTTTTGAAGGTATATGTGATATCCAAACCCAGGGAACAAGTTTATACATCCTGTATTAGCACAAGCAGCATTTCTATTAAAAAACCCGTCACTGATAATCTTATTTGTTAGGTGAATACATCCATTTACCCTTAATATCAAGTACTGTAAGCTCCTTAAGGGCCAGAAATGTTTCCAAATAATCTTTATGTGTCCAAGAATTCATACCATAGTAGCTCATAGGGAATAACTCAAACAACACTTATTTGAAAAGTATGTTTCTTTAGACATTTCTATACTTGTAAAATACATGGAGAGTTTAGCTGGTTCCAGATTATTTGAGATGTAACTTGTATACTAAGGGAAGAAAGTTAACATTTGCTCCAGAAATAGTCAGTCCCACAGTGCCTTTCCGCTGCATTGTACAAAGACCAACATTGTAGATATTCTCCAAACCTTCACACTGATGACTCTGGAAGATTGATTAGTGATCTACAATAACACTGAAATGAACATAAATTAGATGCCTTTGCTGTTACTAAATTACAAAATTTTCTATTCGTGACTTTTCCACAGTATATTATCTTTTTTTTAAGTTAGAATCCATAAAGTTACTACTCATTGTCAGAAAAGCTTTATCTCACTGTCTTCTGCTAGAGTCCTTCAATTATTTTAGGTAAATTGTTTAGGTATAAAAGGATATCATCGTAATCTGCATAGGTTTAGAAAAAGAATCTACACATGTGGGTATTTTTGTCATTCAGTTTAAGAACTTACTTGCATAAAAACGAAACTGTTTTCATGTTTCTCCAGAATCAGTTACCTACAAAATTAGAACTCTATTAAAACCTTTTTAATATGTACTAATATCCATGTACACCCAAAGAAGTACTCTGTGTGAAAGACCAACTATTCTGGCAAAGACAATACAGTTGTTTTGAATTAAAACTTCTTTTTTAATTTCAAATTCACAAAGCACACCATTATTTCCAATTCTTAGAAACTCATTTTCATTGAATGTACTTCTCTTCTGATTTTTATTTACTCTTTTCCAATTTTTGCAATTTTAAATGAACTTCCTCATACTTCAGTCTTGCAATTATCTGTCAGAAGTTTAATTCTGGGGTCAAATCATACTCAGATATTAAATTTTGAAACACATTATAATGCTTCACAAGAATAACTGTATCTATTTGCAATCCAATCACAGTGTATAAGATTGCCCATTCTACCATAGTCAACAGACTGTGCATTATCACTCCTTTTTAGTCTTTCTTAAATAACAGGCAAAAATTCTTCATTTTAATTTGCTTTTCTTCCCTTATTAGAAATTGCTGTTTAAAACAAACATAACCAACCTCTAAATAAGTGTAGATTTTTTTTGTAGTCTCACTTAAAATTAGTTAACTGGATGGGTCATTATAGCAGACATTTCACTCATTCATTAATTCATTTAGCATTTGCTTCCAGTTCTCTTAAGATATAATTAACATACAGCACTGTATAAGTTTAAGGGGTAAAGCATAATGACTTGACTAACATATATTGTGAAATTACTACCACATTTCTATGATTTTTATTTTTTTCTTTAGATTCCACATATATGTGAAATCATACAGTATTTGTCTTTTTCTGACTTACCCCACTTAACAAAATGCCTTCAAGGTCTATCTATGCTGCTGCAAATGGCAGGATTTCCTGTTTTATGGCTGAATTATATCCCATTTCAACTAATACTTTTTAAGTACTTACTCTGCCACATACTAGAGATGAAAATATGGTCAAGACAGGCAATGTTCCTGTCCTCTCACAGTTTGCAGTTTTATCACTAACAATTAACCGACCGTGTTGCTTTTAGTCTTTTTGTTTCTTCATTATGTTACGTACTATATGACAAAGACCACTAAATTTCATTGGTCATGTTCTGCCTTTAAAACTCATTATCCACAATATAGTACAAGAAAATAGTGTTTTCAAAGTTCTTCATTAAAAAAACACAAAAATTCCATATGGGATGAACTCCATGTGGCTGATAATTAAGGAAGAGGGTTACATTTTGAATTATGGAACAATAGTGTCATTGTATTACAGAAGCGATTATTCTATAATGCAAGAGAACAAACTTTTAAAAAGCAAATAACCCACAGAATTTATAAGGACCTCATTACCTTATCCTGTGACAGAGAGTGTGCTAAAGTTTCTTTTAACAATGGCTTTCATTTTTAACATATAAAGCTTTTGCCCAAAGGAATAAGCTTGTTTAACCACAAATTTTTAAGAAAAATTCTTTCCAATTTCATGTTTCTCCTCTTTAAATTAACCATTTTGGCTTCTTATCAGAGAGAAAGCATATGAAAGAATGCTTATATAAAGATAGATAGTTGAACTGGAAATTAAAACTTTGTTTCTGAGGGTCATGCTGGGAAGATGCTTTGAAACCTTAGAGAAATCCCAATTGGCACTTACTCAAAACGGCACTCTTCTCCCAATGTCTAAAAAGATATTAAGCCTCCCATAGAAGGGGGATTTGTTGCCCCCCACAAAGGCTTCTTATAATTGCTGAATGATCTATTTAAGAACTGAACACTTTCTCAAGAAGGATGCATTTTGGCACTCTTGTAATTATCTTCATTTACATAACTGGCACCTAACAGACCGCTCACCAGAGTGGAACAATAAGCTGCACTTGTTATGATCATCTTCATGTTGAAGTTAAGCCATTACACTGAATCCGGAGACATGCTATTGTGAAGTCCCCTGGCATTTCTACTGTTATCATTCGTATGTTGTTATAGGAGAATGTTCACTGCCAGAATCCTCTGGCAGAAACTCAATTTCTGCGTCCAACACTAATTCATTACAAAGTTGGCAACAGCTGGGACACTGATATACACAAATGAGGCATTCTGAAATTTGAGGACAAATCCAAAATACACACTCAGGACCTTCCTGCAATTCCACAACCATGGAAATAGCTGTAAAAAAGGGGATGCTGTCAACATCTCATCCCACCAACACCAAATCAGACCCTGGTGATTTGAACCTTTATGGTAGTGCTACCTCCCAGCTGTTTTTTTATTAAGTCTGTTTTAAAGGTATCAGCTATGTCATGTTTAATGTGCCTTGGAAACATGGGATGACACATGTAATGTAGAAGATAATATAAAGAACACCTTGCACACACCTATCCACAGAGCAGTCACCATTTTGTGAAATAAAAAGATGCTCTAGAGATGAGTTAGATAATAGGCACCAGGGAAGAACTGTGGGTACAAGTACAGTAAAAAAAGGAAGGGTGACAATGACTGAAAACAGAGACAAAAAGCAGTAGGACTGTTTAAATTCTTTGTTTCCATGGCATTTTACTTTAAGAATGATATCAAACAACTAATGAAAAAAGAACCTTTAGGTTGTGTTGGTAATAGTATACAAAGTAAGTTAAATTAGACTGTTAGATAGTAAGGGAATTGCCCTTGAACCTTTGGTAACTACGAATCTAAAGGCTGCAATGGCAATAAGTACATACCTATTGATGATCACCCTAAATGTAAATGGTCTGAATGCACCAATCAAAAGACATAAGAGTTACTGAATGGATAAAAAAACAAGACCCATCTATATGCTGCCTACAAGAGACTCACTTCAAACCCAAACACATACACAGACTGAAAGTGAAGGGATGGAAAAAGATATTTCATGTAACTAATAGTGAGAAAAAAGCAGGAGTTGCAGTACTTGTATCAGACAAAATAGACTTCAAAACAAAGAAAGTCACAAGAGACAAAGATGGACATTACATAATGATAAAAGGTTCAGTCAGTCCAAAAAGAGAATATAACTATTATCAATATCTGTGCACCTAACACAGGATCCCCTACATATGTGAAACAAATACTAACAGAATTAAAGGGGGAAATAGAATGCAATGCATTCATTTTACGAGACTTCAAAACACCACTCACTCCAAAGGACAGATCAACCAGACAGAAAATAAGTAAAGAGACAGAGGCACTGAACAACATATTAGGACAGAAGGACCTAACGGACATCTACAGAACATTCGATCCAAAAGCAACAGAATACACATTCTTCTCAAGCGACATGGAACATTTTCAAAAATAGATCATATACTAGGCCACAAAAAGAACCTCAGTAAATTCAAAAAGATTGAAATTGTACCAACCAGCTGGTCAGATCACAAAGGTATGAAACTAGAAATAAATTACACAAAGAAAATGAAAAAGCCCACAAAAACAAGGAGGCTTAATAACATGTTTCTAAATAATCAATGGATCAGTGACCAAATAAAAACAGAGGTCAAGCAATATATGGAGAAAAATGACAACAAAACTTCAACACCACAAAATATGAGGGACGCAGCGAAGGCCGCACTAAGAGGGAAATTTATTGCAATAGAGGCCTACATCAGGAAAGAAGAACAATCCCAATTGAACAGTCTAAATTCACAATTAATGAAACTAGAAAAAGAAGAACAAATGAGGCCCAAAGTCAGTAGAAGGAGAGACATAATAAAGATTAAAGCAAAAATAAATAAAATTGAGAAGAATAAAACAATAGAAAGAATCAATGAAAGCAGGAGCTGGTTCTTTGAGGAAATAAACAAAATAGATAAACCCCTAGCCAGACTTACTAAGAAAAACAGAGAGTCTACACACACAAACAGAATCAGAAATGAGAAAAGAAAAACCAATATGGACACCACAGAAATACAAAGAATTATGAGTGAATACTATGAAAAATTATATGGTAACAAACTGGATAACCAAGAAAAATGGACAATTTTCTAGAAAAATACAACCTTCCAAGGCTGACCCAGGAATAAACAGAAAATCTGAATAGACCAATTACCAGCAGAAAAATTGAACTGGTAATAAAAAACTACTTAAGAACAAAACCCCTGGCCAGATGATTTTATCAAACATTTAGTGAAGACCTAATACCCATCCTCCTAAAGTTTTCCAAAAAGTAGAAGAGGAGAAAATACTTCCAAACTCATTCTACGAGGCCAACATCACTCTAAAACCAAAACCAGGCTAAGAAACCATACACACACACAAAAAAATTACAGACCAATATCCTGATGAACATAGATGCAAAAATACTCAAAAAAATATTAGCAAACTGAATTCAAAAATACATCAAAAAGAACATCCATCATGATTAAGTGGGATTCATCCCAGGGATGCAAAGATGGTACAGCATTTGAAAATCCATCAACATCATACACCACATCAACAAAAAGAAGGACAAAAACCACATCATCATCTCCATAGATGCTGAAAAAGCATTTGACAAAATTCAACATCCATTCATGATAAAAACTCTCAACAAAATGGGTATCGTGGGCAAGTACCTGAACATAATAAAGGCCATATATGACAAACCCACAGCCAACATTATACTTAACAGTGAGAAGCTGAAAGCTTTTCCTTTAAGATCAGGAACAAGACAAGGATGCCCACTCTCCCCACTTTTATTCGACATAGTTCTGGACGTCCTAGCCACAATACAAAGAAAGAAAAGGCATCCAGATTTGCAAGGAAGAAGTCAAACTGTCCCTGTTTGCAGACGACACGATAGTGTACATAAAAAACCCTAAATAATCCACTCCAAAACTACTAGATCTAATATCTGAATTCAGCAAAGTTGCAGGACCCAAAATTAATATACAGAAATCTGTTGCATTCATATACACTAACGGTGACCTAGCAGCAAGAGAAATCAGGAAAACAATTCCATTCACAATCGCATCCAAACGAATAAAATACCTATGAATAAACCTAACCAAGGAAGTGAAAGACCTATACCCTGAAAACTATAAGACACTCTTAAGAGAAATTAAAGAGGACACTAATAAATGGAAATTCATCCCATGCTCTTGGATAGGAAGAATTAGTATTGTCAAAATGGCCATCCTGCTTAAAGCAATCTACAGATTCAATGCAATCCCTATCAAAATACCTACAGAATTCTTCAATGAACTAGAGCAAATAGTTCTAAAATTCATATGGAACCACAAAAGACCCCAAATAGCCAGAGCTATCCTGAAAAGGAAGAATAAAGCAGGAGAATTATGCTCCCTGACGTCAAGCTCTACTACAAAGCTACAGTAATCAAGACAATTTGGTACTGGCACAAGAACAGACCCACAGACCAGTGGAACAGTATAGAAAGCCCAGATATAAACCCAAGCATATATGGTCAATTAATATACAGTAAAGGAGCCATGGACATACAATGGGGAAATGACAGCCTCTTCAACAGCTGGTGTTGGAAAAACTGGACAGCTACATGTAAGAGAATGAAACTGGATTACTGGCTAACCCCATACACAAAAGTAAACTCAAAATGGATCAAAGACCTGAATGTAAGTCATGAAATGATAAAACTCTTAGAAAAAAATATAGGCAAAAATCTCTTGGACATAAATAGGAGCAACTTCTTCATGAACATATCTCCCCGGTCAAGGGAAACAAAAGCAAAAATGAACAAGTAGCACTGTATCAAACTAAAAAGCTTCTGTACAGCAAAGACACCAGCAGTAGAACAAAAAGACATCCTACAGTATGGGAGAATATATTCATAAATGACATATCCGATAAGGTGTTGACATCCAAATTATATAAAGAGCTCTCGCACTTCAACAAACAAAAAGCAAATAAGCCAATTAAAAAACGGGCAGAGGAGCTGAACAGACACTTCTGCAAAGAAGAAATTCAAATGGTCAACAGGCACATGAAAAGATGCTCCATATCACTAGTCATCAGAGAAATGCAAATTAAAACCATAATGAGATATCATCTCACACCATTTAGGATGGCCAACATCCAAAAGACAAACAATAAATGTTGGCAAGGATGTGGAGAAAGGGAACCCTCCTACACTGCTGGTGGGAATGTAAATTAGTACAACCATTATGGAAAGAAGTATGGAGGTTCCTCAAAAAACTCAAAATAGAAATACCATTTGACCCAGGAATCTCACTCTTAGGAATTTACCCTAAGAATGCAGTAGCACAGTTTGAAAAAGACTTATGCACCCATATGTTTATCACAGCACTATTTACAATAGCCAAGAAATGGAAGCAACCTAAGTGTCCATCAGTAGATGAATGGATAAAGAAGATGTGGTATATATACACAATGGAATATTATTCAGCCATAAGAGGAAAACAAATCCTTCCATTTGCAACAACATGGATGGAGTTAGAGAGTATTATGCTCAGTGAAATAAGCCAGGCGGAGAAAGACAAGTATGAAATGATTTCACTCATCTGTGGAGTATAAGAACAAAGAAAAAACTGAAGGAACAAAACAGCAGCAGACTCACCGAACTCAAGAATGGACTAACAGTTACCAAAGGGAAAGGGACTAGGGAAGATGGGTGGGAAGGGAGGGATAAGGGGGGAAAAGGGGCATTACGATTAGCACAGGTAATGCAGCAGCAGGGGACACCGGAAAGGCCGTATTTATAGAGAAGACAAGTAATGATTCTATATCATCTTACTATGCTGATGGGCAGTGACTGTAGTGGGGTTATGTGGGGGGGACTTGATAATAGGGGGTCTAGTAACCATAACGTTGTTGAAGTGATTGTACATTAACGATACCAAAAAAAAAAATATATATATATATATATGTATGTATAAAGCTAAAAATAAAATTCCGAGGGCCTCAGAGATATGGACTCAGTCAGAAAGGATTCAGAGACTGTTAGTATTATTTTACTTACATAATGGTTAATAAGCTTTTGAGAGTTGGTTTGGGATCCTGTACAACTGTTTCTATGGGAACAGAAATTCCTGTTTCTGAACAACAGGCTTAGAAATGGTCGTGTGCAACAAAACCTATTAGTAAGTTGGGGACAGCCTGTTAGCGCATCTTAGTTAATAAAAATATTCATAAACACTCTTCTCTCATACCAATGCCTGTGCCTTTCTGCTCACTTTGAAAAGGTCTTATAATAACATAAATTGGGAAGGCCTGTAAATATAAGCACTAAGAACATGGTTTTTAACAAGTATAAAGCCAATGACCTATTATATTGGAAAAGAAAAGAATACCCAAATGATACTCAAACAAAATGAAACTCGTTATAACAATTTCTAGTTGATAAATAATATTTATATGGTTTAACATTTAAAGTGTAATTTATTCTATTTGTTTGCCATTTACATTTTGTTATTGTTTTTAAAGGTTTTTTCTATAGCAAGAGAAAGTATTTTGTACCATATTATTAAAAATTAATTATAGGAATAATTATTAAAAATACAACATGTGCACACATGTACAATAAAATTTTGGCTATTAAACATAGCGTCAGATTTATACAAATGAGGTGTTGGCTTTCATGAGAAAAATAATATAAGCAAAAGTTAGTTGAAAACACCAGAGTGGAATATTCATCTTTAAAGTTACTAATGAATTAGTAATTTAATGTATCATTAGTAAGAACAAATTTTTATTTTATAGCCATCAACCCCTGATGTTTAACTTCTCCTGTACTGCATTCCAATACATGTCCTAAGGTAAGTTGTCTGATAAATTCTCCTATTAAGATTTGGCTGGTCTTTGGTTCTCCCCTGAATTTATTCCTTCCCCACCTCCCCCAACATACTCACCGATGCCAAAGTTTTCTGTTGCAGAATTCTTTCTTTGATTCATCTTTTTTTATTGCACCAGCACACAACCAGTTTGTATCAAGAGACACAGAAAAATGTCAGTATGTATTTTTTAAAGTGTCTTTTATTCTGTCTTCATAGCCATTTGGTTCAAAGGATTACACATTTGTCTATGGGAGAGTCTCAACTTGAAGAAAAGTTTGAAATGACAAAATCAACCTTGTAAGTTATGAATATGCAAAATGAGCCCTTTCACACAGGCAAAAGTTAAGTCTGAACTACATCTTTGTTCCTTTCTTCTTACAATCCTATTTTCATTTGCCATCCACTTCCAATCCTCTGCTTTTCTTCACCCGGCTTTAAACACAGAATAACTGGTACAGACATACAGAGATTAATTGGATAGAACAGACACTTGCCTTCAGGAATTTAGCTATAAGGACAGAAGAACACATCAATAATGGAAAATGAAAACCCTATGTCTCTTCCAATAACCAGAATAGTTTAATTACAGTGAGCTGAAAATTTTGGTTGATTTCATTTAGAAAGTCTCATCTGAATACTTTAAATATGGTGGTTTAAAACAGGACATAGCAACATGAATCTCACTTGTTATAAGTCATGATGGTGGTGTGGATAAAAATTAATTGTAAGCTACTCTCCCTCTGCTCGTCTTTCAAATATCACTGTTGCTAATTCTCATCCACCTACCTTTTTCTTATCTCTCTACACACAGCTACTACTTCACAGCCTTCTTTGCAAGTCTTCTACTTCTTCGCAAGTCTTCTACTTCTTCCACATCACAAAGTATTTTAAGTTCCCAAGGGTCTTTGGATGTCTTCTCTTCTTCCCTTTTTTATTTACATCTCTCCTTTCTCCCATCATCCCATGAGTAAGTAAGGTGTTCTTACTCAGATTCATGATCTTAAATACCATCTATATGCTGACAACTCATAGATTTGTATCTCAAGTTCCCAAGCCTCCAACAAACTCAGTATGTGTGTACATTTGCCTTGGTCACGCCATTAGCCCCTCAAATAAGTATATGAAATTTAACAACTCATTAATTAAACTACTTTTTAAAGACCCCACCCCACCCCACCCCTAAAAAAAAAAATCTAAATGAAAACCAAACCAATCAGCTAAACAAGCAAAATAAACCACTGTTCTTTCTCAATTCACCAATTTGGTCAAACCCTACTGTTTGCAATCATCTTATTCCTCTTTATCTCTCACATCCCTCAACATCTCTCCATCAGTAAAATCTTGAGACTACAAACAGAATTTATGAAACTTTATACCACTTTTGCTGTAACCAGCCAAGTCTGAGCTCCCATCACTTCCTTCCTGGTCTCTTATAATACCCCTCTGTCTAGCTTCCCCATTTTCTCCTTTTCACTGCCTTCCATATACTTTGTATAGGGCAGCAAAAATTCCTTTTAAAACTTAAACTGCATCACGTTAATTTCCTTTTTTAGGACTTCCAAGGACTTCCATCTTAAAATCTGTACTTAAACTGGCCATTTGCTACTTCTCAGACTGAATTTCATTTCACCATTCCCTTTGCTTATTCTGTTCCTGACACAGTGGTCAACTTGCTGAACCTCAAACAGAAAAAAGAACACTTTCATCTCAAAACCATTGCACATATTAGTCCCCTCTGCTTATGATCTCTCATATTTAAAAGGCTTGATCCTTTATTTCTTTAAGATCTATATTGTTCCTTATTCAGAGAGATCTTTTTGACTAACCTATCTAAAAGAGCATTCCTTTGTGACTCTACTGTTAGCTCTCAGCTTTATTTTTCATTACAGTATTTATTACATTATAGTATCTTCTTGCTTACTGGCCATTTCCCTAAGTAGAATGTAAAGTCAATGAAGGCAGAGACATTAGTGTGTGTGTGTGTACCTGCACACATCTCCAGTGCTAAGAATAGTACCTTGCATATAGTAGGTGCTTAGTACATATTTGTCCAATGAATGAACAAATTTAATATTAAATATATATACTCCAAATAATAATATGGCTTTAGATATAGCTCTAAAGTCTCCCAATTCCCTATCACATAAATTTCTCTAATATTTACAGATTCAGATTTGTATTTCTAACTGTTGAAAACACTTTTCCGGGTATCACAAACTCAGATACATTCAAAAGTGAATCCATCCCTGTTCTCTACTCTTATTCACACAATTTTGATTAACAAAATGGCAGTCCCCCAGCCTCCACCAAAAAAAGAAAATATGATAATTTTAGAGACATGCTTGATTTATTCCTTTTTGTAGACTCTTTAACAGCCAATTCAATCCATTCCCAAGCCTTGTCAATGCTGTTTCCAAAGTATTTTTTTGTATTCATTTCCCTTTCATCACCACAATGTTTCAGTCTTATCTCCTGATGACCCATTGGAATCATCTATCTGAAAACCCAATTTTTACTTTTAAGGCTTAACTACAGTCAATCCTTTTTAATGCTGTTACTCTAACCTTATAAAATTCAAACATGATTATGTCATTCTCTGCTAAAAAGTCCTTCAATGGCTCACATTTCTAAAACAGAATTAACAGGTTAATAGTGAGGGTGGGTCTTGCAGCTCCTTTTTCTATTTCTGACTGTTATCCCTAAGGAGATGCTTGGGTTCTTGATGGCTTTCCTTTTCCACAGGTATCCTGTGAGACAGCTAATCCAAAGTCCTAAAGGCTGCACGCTCTTGTATGGCTAGATCATAAGCTTTATGAAGGTAAGTAAGGATGATGTCAGCTTTATTCATCCATGTATCTTCAGTCCTTAGCTCACTGTGCCTCACAGTAAGGTGCTAACAAATGTGTAGTTGCTAAATGAATGCATGACTCTACACTTTTTAATTGGGTGATCCCGCTGCAAGAAAAGCTTCTTTTCTTCTTGGCCTTTCTCTCTTTTGTACATTTGTCAAACCCCTACTTATCTTTCAGGACTAAGCTTGAATTTCATTTTTTCTGCAGAGTTCATTCCTGACCTTCCGAAGCAGAAAGAAGTTCTACATAGATTGGCAGAGATTAAATGACTTGTTTTAAAAGCATTTGGTATTGGATGAAAAAATGTTTAGGACCTCTCTCAGCTCTGACATCTGTTTTTAGGCAAAGGGAAAATTTATTAGAAAGTCCAACCTGATTCTTTTCTTTCCAGGACTCTAAAAATCTACTTAATTTCTCCTTAAAAGCTAGCAAGTAGAAGTGGAACTATTCTGAAGATTATTTCAATGATGATGATTCATTTATTCATAACTGTGATGTGTTCTCCAAAATGCAGTATCACACAGAGTGATGATACTAATTTTGACCAGAAGTTAAATTTGAACTGGATCTCAGAATTGTAAATGTACTTCTCATCTCAAGGATAATGCTCTACTGTTTGTTTTCCAGATACTTTTACCATTTAAGAATATTACGCCAGACATAAAAGAGATGTTAAAACTGAGACATAAATTAGGAAATTGTTTTTTCACATAAAACCAAGAAACACAGAAGTTATCATCTGCTAGCACTGACTCAACAGCTGAAAGATGTCACAGCTGAAGTTTTGGTAATATTCCTAGTCTACACCTTGTAGTCATAAGATAGAAAAGACTATGTCCCAGTTCATGTAGGAGAAAGAGTAAGACCAAAGGGCAAAAAGATGCTTATATCAGGACAGCAAAGGCTTTTACTGAAGTCTACTGCAGACCTTTGCTAATATATCATCCCTTAGAAATATGTCCCATAGATATCCCTAACTTTATAGGAGACAGAGGAATACAGTTTTCACTAGGATCCATTTCGTTCTCTAATAAAATCCCATTTCTGTTAGTAAGGAAGAATGAGGCGATGTACCTTGTGTATACAATTAGAAGGCTCTGTGACAGAAATGGATATAACTTAATTCATTTCAATTAAGTGTAAAGGACAACATTTATTATTGATCCAACAAAAAAGTACCTGCTATATACCAGAACCTGTTAGAAACAAACTATTCAAAATTTTTTAACATATGAATAACTAGGACATATTCCTCACCACTGAACATACACACCTATTTTAATAAACAATTACTTTCAAAGGAAAGGGCATGCATTATTAAATAATTAATGTATTGTTTTAAATATGATAGATAATGGATGGGCTATGGAATACCATGGCAGAACTTTTACCATCTATGCCATAGTAAAACTGGTAGAAATGGAGACCCCAAAAAGAAGTTGTAACAGGTTGGTAAGAGCTTTTTCATCTTGTTCGGAAATAAATCAGGCAGCACAGAAAATACTTTTTCGTGTGTGTGTTTCTTAAGAGAGTAATTATCCTAACTTCATCTATTCTTTAATCTCCAAACACTGCTAAAATAATTTATAAAATTGACAGATAAATATTTATATAACATTAAACCTCTCTGAATTAAAATAATTGAAAGAAATGAGTGCAAAGAATCAGAGAAAATAATGAAAAGCCTGACATTTTAATATAATTCTGTTTCATTAATTTCAAGCACATATAGCAACTTGAACACTTAAGCTAAGTGTTGCCAAGTACAAGTCCTGCTGACCTGCCTTAATTAATAGAAAAGAATAATTTGTAATTAGCACATTATTTATATGAGAATGAGTGCTCCCACAAGTTCAAGAAAACAATCTAATTCCTTAAATCCTTCCCCCCATAATCTTGATTTAATGAATAACTTCTTTAATTAATCTGAGGTTTATTACATAAATTAGCAAGATTTTATTCCAAAAGAAGATAGAAAAGCTGTTTTCGAGGACACATGTATATGAAATACTAACAGCATGATTTTGATTGATAAGTAACCAACTAATAGTTAAAATAAATCAGTTTTCTAATTAAAAGCAGTCAAATTAATTGTCTAGTCTAGAGATGTAGTTGGAGTTCAGGTTGTCCTAGTGAAAAAAACTCATATGTCAAACCTAAGTGAGATCCTAAACATTTTTTTTATCCAATATCAAATGCTTTTAAACAAGTCTTTTAATCTTTGTCTACCTGATAAGGAAAAGAAGGGGTCACAAAGAGGTTATGATTATGTCCACATGATTTCAAACATCTGGATGAAACCTGTGAAATTCATCCACATATTGAATATATGGAAAACATCTGTCTATTTGCATAATTTGCTTAGTTTTCATCCAGATGCTTATCATGTTGACACAACCTTCTCTGTGTGACTCTTTTTTTCTCTTTTGGGTGAATACTGATGCCTCTTCTCAAATATTTTAATAGTCAAACTGTAAGTATAAAAGATGAAATGTGTCACAAACATTTTGTGTAATTTCGGTGAATTTTAGAAAATGAATGAAATAGAACTATTTATAGTATTGATTCAGAAGAAAAGAAATAACTATTGTTATCAGCTAGTTTTGCTACATCAGACTTACAAATGTTGCTGATAGCATAAATACAGGTGAAAAAGCAGGATATTATCATGGTTCAAATTCTTTTGAGAAATTTAAATGAAAGCAACTGACAATATTGTCAAGGTAAGTAGGACAAATGGAGAGAAAGAAGTAATTAAAACCTGAATTGCTTAAAAATAATCAATACTATTATAGATTACAAGATTAAGAAAAGTAAATTGGAAAAATATAAAACTGAATTGGCTTCATAGATTACAGTAAGAAATGAACTCTGTGGTTTTTAAATAAACTCATTGAGTGGAAAATTATCAAAACAAAATCTGTAAGAACCGTACTAACACTTTCAAAATTCCCCAGTATTTTATTTTCATGCATTACCTAACCATCACATTTGAACTTGGATTTCTACAAATTGTATTGAGTCAAAATTTGTCTTTATTCCTAGTTATAGATGAACATATGGTCTTTTTAATGTATTTATGCCCATAAATACACAAAAATAAATTTTATTTATATTTGCCTACTAGAAGAAATGTAGCAGTATCTTACTAAGGAACAAATAGGGAGAGAAAAGAAAAAATGTTATTAATTAATGAAGTTCAATGAGAAGAGAAAAATGATGTGAAAGTTTATATCGAAGCCGGACTGAAGAAAAAAAAGTAAACAACTTCATCAGTATATAACAGATTTACTGATGTAACTTAAAAGACAAAATTCAAACAAAAGAAAAATTGTATTAAAATGCACACTCCCCAAAATAGGCTATTTTAAATATTTTACATACATACATGTTATAGAAAAGATTACGTCCATGGCCCTAAAATCAGGTTCATTAATCTTGGTTTCATATTATTAGTGCGGATTACCCACTGTCATTTGTAGGTAACCCTGGTCTTTTCTGATTATCTGCATTTCCACAAATTTTCAGATAACAATACAATAAAAATATAAGAAAATCTTTAATATAAACAGATGCCCCAGAGTTATCTTAGAAAATTAAATTTAGGTACTACCTTGTCATGTGAAATTTGCTGCCACTTGAACATTTACACTTAAATACTGACTGAAAAATGTATAAAATTAACAGACTGACTGAGGATATATTTTGCTTTGAGTAGAAACTGATCCAATAAACTTCACAGGAAGGATAAAATAAAGTAAAACAAAAAAAAGCACAAGGGTCTTTCTGTGTGCTACTTTCGGTTGTGCCATGCCTGAGCAGAGGAAAAGAGTTTCACTCCTGTTGTTTATTGATTTTCTAGATTAAGAATCCCAGTGAGAGAATTGTAACAGACAACCATAAAATTATTTTTGGTGTGCTTATTTGCCTTTCCCTTGCATCTATTTGGCCTGTGCCTGTAGACAATTATGCGTTCTAGCCTAGACTCAGGTGCTAATAATGAAGGACAAATAGAATCATATGTGTAAACTTCCCCTTCTGATGAAAATTTATATTAACTTTCTGCCACTGTAAACAGAACTGCATAGCTCAGCGTCCCTGATGAATTGGTGATGAATTCAGTCATTTATATCCCAGGAATCTGTGCATTTATGGGAAAAGATGAAAACCGTCTGTATTGTGTAACCTTGCACTTTTTGAGTAAGAAAAAGAAAACACCAGCCTGTTTAGTTCATCACTTAAAGTGTGTAAATTTCAGCTCAAATACCAGATTTCTGCATGACTCTGTCAGTCTCCACTTTGGGGATCTGTGCCAATATAAACAAGCCAAACAGTGAAGAGTGCCATGTTATCGCTACAACTGTGAACTTACACACTTTCAGCCTTCCATAAAAATTGTTATGAATATCTCTACAATACAACAGAATCTTTGTTATATACTGAAGCTGGACAGTTTGACACTTTGGCAGCTCTGCTGGAGAACAAAGTAATTTGGGACAGATAAGAACGTGGTCAGTCTTTTTGTAACTAAAAACATTCCACCCTATTTTAAAAACTATACATCTAAAACACTGTCAGTTTTCTTTTTTAACTAAACTTTTCAAAGATAAGCTAGATTAATGAATGCAAAGATATGGAATATTGATAAAAGAACAGACTTTTAAAAAATATAAGGCTTAATATGTAGCACAAATATACTTCAGCATATTTTATGATAAAAAATAATATTCACATGAATTTTTTTTGAAACTTTTGGTTTTGTCATCTTAATCTTTAACATTTCTGTGAACGCAATTTTAAAACCCCACAATTTAGAAGCATACTGATGGCCTGGAAAACAAAACAAAACAAAACAAAACAAAACAAAACAAAAACACTACAACTGAAGCTTCAATCTACAGATGTTTTTCTAAAAATTTTATTAGAAATGTAGGAAATCTAGTTAAGGACAAGAAATAGCTATTAATTCTTCTTTCCCTTTTCATTAATATGGAACACAACACTTACCCACATGCAGATTTCTTTTATTGTAAGACTGTTACATAAATGTGTATTATGAAATTGATTAAACTATTTTGTCAAAATCTTGCATAGCCATACAATGTTTTAAGTAACTTAAAAGGTTGATTAAAAAAAAGATTATGAATTTCACTGCTTCAACCACATAGGAAAGGCAGAAATTGTGTAATACTAAATATTAGGAAATATAGTTGAAGATAAGTATTTTATTATTACTTCAACACTCAAGTGAAACTGGATATATGATACGATTTGTATTTGAAGGGAAAATGCATTTCAAGTTTCTGCATCATGGTTACAAGATTACACACCTTTTCATGATACATTTTATCTCAAAGTTGTCTGCGACCGTTCCTATCACTCTGTGTGTGTGACCTTTTAGTAAGCTGAAGAAGATACAGTTATCTTCTTTTCTGACATGCAACATCTATCAATCAACATGTTTTCATGTAATTTATTCAAGGCAAATAGCAGCTCCTAAGGCTAGTGAACCGCAGCACTATCCCAGTGATTTTGATTAAGAAATGATGTGCACAGCTTAGGTGAGGAATGGAAAATGCAGAGGAGTATTGATAAAGATGTATCAAAAACAATAAAATGGAACCAATGAATAAATGAGTATTTGAAAAAAATATATACAGGCTCAGTATAACTAACCTTCATAACCTTGCTTAAAATCTACTCTAATAAATTGGGAGGATGTATAATTTGATGAACTTCCAATGATACCAGTTTAGTTTACCTTTAGTATCTGAGGCAATGCATCTGTAGTTCTATTGGGTTAATTCACATTTTTCTCATTGAATCAAGAATGTAAATTAAGACAAAATGATTCTTTTTCAATTTCATGCTGAAGTAGCTCAAGTTAGTGAATGTAATTTCTCCTAACAAGAAAAATTTATCACTGTACAACTCACTCAGTTACCTCTGTAGTGAGTTGCAATATGCATTTATGGAATTGAATGGATAAAAAGATTGATAAATGTGGTGAAAGAATAGGCCATACTTCAAGAAAAGATAGGCACAATTAAATGACTTAACAATTCCTCATCTTTATTCCTGTTTATAGCATCTCTTCAAGAATTGCACTATCCCACATTAAAATTAATTTTTATATGAAAAGGAGCTTTTTTTTTTTTTGGCCTGTTTTTTCCATGGTAGCAAAATTCTGCCACAAGGCCTAAGAACAAGAAGAACTGTTCCAGTTCTGGTTCTATCACTAAATATGCAGTGGTATTACTTGGGCCAAGTAGCCTTTAAGGTCTCAAAATCTTCACCTCAACTCTCAAATCTGTGAACCTCTAAGGTTCTAGTATAAATAAGAACACATAAACTAAATGGATATATTAAATGCATATTTATATATGTTCACATACGTATGTTCATATAACATATATTTTTAGAGTAAATATATAATTTTAAATAGCAGGAAAGACTTTAGCATCATAACACAATAGAAAGTACTTAGACCTAACGAGGTTAAGTGAGCTAAATTCTCACCATGGTTCTACCATTACTTTACCTCACTGACCAGAAGCAAATCCCTGAACCACTTTAAGCTTCAGTTTTTATTTTGACTAGAATATCTCTTATGACTCAACATTCTTGATTGTGTTCTATTTGTTGAAAACTGTGTTGATCTTTTTTGAATACTTCTAGTTCCTGGGAAAAGTTTGTACAGTTCACCATTTTATAGAAGCACATAATTTTTAATGTTATTTAAACAATCTTTATTAATTAAGCAATCTTTCAACTTGTCTTTAAAAAGGGACTTAACATGGCTATTACATCGCACAAAATAAGTAATTTAAATGTTTAAAAAAAAAGCCACTAAGTGTGATATATCTGTTAGAGGTTAGCCATAAATTTAATGCTAAGATTTCTAAAGCTCGTATGAAGAGACAATCACAATCAAATTACAAGGTTCATTCTGTAAGATGAAAGGAAACAAGTTGCTCATAAACAGAACTATGCTGAACAGTGAAATTTGAGTTATTTTTTCCCCATGAGATCTTAGATAGCAAGCACCGGAGAAGGTATTCAACAGCATCCCTTACAAAATTTTTTAGATTCAATAAAGTAGCTCACTAAATAGGATTTTTAAATAATTATTAAGTCCCTAAATATAGGCTACTGGTATTAAGCCATTTTACATGGAGCCAATATGATGGTGGTATAGCTACAAGGCTCTCAGTAGATTTGCTTCATTAGGGTTAGATTTTAGAGGATTTAAAGGAATGGATGGAGTGTGTACCCTGCATGCAATCCTCCACAATCGCATTCACAGAAGCTCTTGATAGACACCGAAACACGGTGAGCTGGATTTTATGAATCTTCATAAATACTAGCAGTATGTTTCTTCTAGGCCAGTTGCTTACAAACTTGAGCATGTATCAGAATTATCTGTAGAGTAAATGCTGAGCTCCACCACTAGAGCTGCGTATTCTGTAAGGCTAGGGAGGGACCCGAGAATTTGCATATCTTACAAATATCCAGGTGGTGCTGTCACAGATGATCTAGAATTCAAACTCTGACAATTGTTTTTCTAGGTTATCAGTTAAGTGTAGATCCACAGAACTTATTAACAAACAGCCTGACTGAGAGAGACAACATTCTCCTGAAGAAAAAGAGATGCTCAGGGACGGAAAATGAAACACAGCCTCCCATCCAACAAAACATCATTCTGACATATGTTTCAAGATAAATTACTTGCAAAGTACACCTATAAAATTAAATGAGATGATACTGAACAGCTTATAATTTCTAAATGGCTAAAAATGTGGAGTATTTACTAAAATATGTTCTTTGGCATATGAATGTTTTTCTGCTATCAATTAGGTAGCTATCAATCAAGTTTATTTCTGGCTTATGATGATCAATATTATACTATCCCATTTAAATGTGCTGTGAATATTCTGCTTCCAGTTACTGAATGTTGCTTCCAGTGATACTCCTCAATCTGACCATGTATGGCCTTTTAGAGTTAATTTTCTACTGCTCTTTTCCACTGCTTGTATTGCAACTTAACCAGACTATACTGTGATTATTTTTTCCATATATATTTACCTTATTGTTACCTTCATGAGGACTGCATATTCCTTTTTAAGTCCAGTGCCTAGAATCAGTAGTCAATAAATATTTATGGAAATGATCTGAACAAGAGACACAAATGTTTTTAAGTGGATTAAGTCCAAACCATCATGGAGTTCATCTAAGGACAGAAACCAAATATGGTAAATGATACCTGTGAACTTCCTGATGGCTATTTTAAAATTTATAAATACAAGTTACATTTGCAGTTTTTTTCTCCCTCATTAGTAAAAGCACAGCTGAGTGAAGCAAATTCAAGAAAGGAAACCTCTATCATAATTGAACAATGGATTCTGTGAGGTGGTAGTTAATATTTATCATTAATAATTCTATAAAGCCAAATATTTCAATAAGTCTTGTATTGATAATAGCAGATATTCTAGGGAGTAAAGCAATAAATGGGCCTGGAGACAGGCAGACCAAGTTCAAGTCAGACTGTAGATCTCCAGTCTTTGCAGGCCTTTATTGTATAGTGCTAAACTTTTTATATCTCAATTTCAACATCTATAAGTGAAAATAATAATATTGTCTTCATCTTATTTCAAAGGATTTTTTGAAGATAATATGAAATGATGAGCATAAATGTCATTAGAATACTCTATAATTGTTCTATTATACTTAGAGAATAACACAATTTAAAGCATGTGGTCTTTAGTAAAATATAGTCATTCCTTTGTCACTACTAGCTAACCATCCAACTGCAAATTTTAATAGCCACTATTGTGTATTTTCTTAAATATAAGTAATCATCCTTAATTTTTTTTTAAAAGAACTTTCACTAGTCTTAGAATAAAAGACACAACAGGAAGACTGAAAGCTCTTATTTAACAACATTTAAATTCTGCTACTATGCTAAGAGCAATATTCTGTTTATATGAAGATGTAACTACTCTAATTTACATCATTGTCAGCAGATAATTCTTTTGAATATTCTGAAATTTACCTGTCACCCTTGAACTCATAGTCTGGGTAAACTAATTATTTTCTTTGATCCATCACATTCTACTAGACTATCAGCTTCTTGAAGTCAATATTATACTATTTTACACAATTTTGTTTCACCCACAGTATATTCATGGATATGTGTAAATGAGTGTAATTAGCAAATCAAACAATTATTTAATGAGGTCACTGAGTTGGACTGTGTATTACTGGATATTCAGAGTTTGAGACATAGTTTCAATTCTTCAGGAAATTAAAATTAGGTTAATATTATAAACATACCTGAACAGTTAAACAGCAATTTAATATATAAGGGACACTACAAGAAGCAGGGGAGTGGATTTAAGACAATTTAATAATATACTTCTTCTAGCTTTAGTAAACTTCAGGTCTTCAAATGACCATTCTGTACATTTGTTGAAGTTGTAGGTTGGAACTAGTTCAATGTATGATATATTGTACACTTTCTTATATACTAAAACTAAATTCTATATTTCTAAATGGACAAGTTATTTCTGACTATTTTTAATCACTTTGTAAAGCAAAATTTCCAAAGCATTAACTATTTTTCTGACTTTTTGCTGCTCTTGTAAATGTGCTATACTCTGTTAATGAGATGGAAATGACAGTGCTTTCAATTCATATACAATGCATGTACCAGCACATTATATTTCAACTTTGAGAATTTCATCCTTAAAAGTTTAACTTAATTAAATTTTAATTTTTTGTGTATAATTTCTTAAAAATTGGAAAACATCAGTTGGAGCATGTACAATTGATACTCTCCCCTATAGCAAAATAAAGCTTAGTATTATGTCAGTAGCAGATGCTGCCACCTTTATATTTCTTAATAATAAAAAAGTTCATTTTCTTTTTATGATTATAAAAATATCTATATCTACATATATTTTAAATAATAGCTACTGATAAGGGAACAGTGTTATAGGGGGATGACTATAAGTAGATATTTTTAAAGAGTACATCAATAGATGTTTATTTACTTAGGAAAATGTCATCATTTTTGGTGTTTAATCTTACCAACACACTTTAAGCTAAAGGAAGTTCCTGCCAGAATAGAACACAAGATTTGGTTTATACAAAGAGTGTTTCTAAATATGCTCTGTCATGTTTAATTAGCTGAAGAAAATATATTTTGGCTAAAATTCTACTGTATCTAAAAACAAAAAGAGTATTTATCAGCTAATAAATACAGCGCTGCTCCCTAAGCCCCAAATAACTGATTGCTTAGTTAAGTAAAAACAATACTATATAGAAAATAAAAATGTATCAAAGTTGCTGGAAGTTTGTGTTAAAAAATGGGAATTTTGTTGACTGAAAAATCTTTAAAAAAAGTCCCATAATGCTTGGATTTCTATTAAGAATATTATATTTCAGTGGAAAGAGTACTCTAATGAAAATACCATATTTGATATTTTCCATAGGAACTTGCAATGAAGCATACCTTGGAATAGCCTGGGATTTAAGGGCTACAAGAATATGCAAGCTTCTGGACCCACATACTGACCTAGAGACCACCAACACATTCTAGGGCATATCAAGTTTTAACTTTGATCAAGTATTAATAAAAGCTCTAGGCTTGTTAGATTTTACAGCCTGTATATGTGGTAAGGGGTAAAGTAAGAAATGTAATGAAAATTTTCATGCTCTCTCTGCAGTAGATATAATGGGATAGCTATGGCTGACTTTGCCTGCAACACTACTTTCACAAGAATTCCATGAGAACATGAACATTACTGCGCTGGCATTAACCATGCCTCCTGTCATTATTAGAATGAGAGAGTGAATGTTTCAAAATGTAAACAATGAAAACTAAAGAAAACAGAAAATTGATAGGGCCTTTGTTTTATGGCAGATATGTAAGAAAAGTAAAAGATCATTTCAGACATTATTGTTTTAGAGAAATATGGAAACATGCTATCAGATTTTTACACTTGATTGCTGCATATAAATTTCAGTGGCATAAGTCTTTATTAGCAGTAAATATTAGATCAACTTCAGTTTTTAAAAATATACCAGAATTTTTATTTTTATTAATTTTATTTAAGTAATTCTGACTAAGGAGCAAAAATACCCTCCATTTTATTTTGCAACTTCTGACATTTTGTAAAAAGATAGTTTTCTTGGATGACAGCAAAGGATTAAAAAAAAAAAAAAAAGAAATGCTGCTTCAATAGTATCAGCCTGAATTTGAAGTACCTAAAATTGTGGCCGTACTGAATTGCAACTTGGGGGTAATTTGAAGGCAATTTCTTTCCAAATTACGTTACGAACACTCTAAGTATACAACACTTTGATTTTTTAAAATGGAATGTTGCTTTATATTCCTTTGGGTAAAATGCCACTTAAACTTCACTTAGTTATTGCGACCTCAAATTGATCTTTAAAAACTATACATATCTATTGATATTTAACAAAATTAATAATAAAAATTTGCCCTAATTATCTAAAAATAATTCTGTTATTTTAGAACTATGTTAATTCAAAACTCTGAATTATGTTAATTCAAAAAACTATAGAGAGAAATGGTGACATCAGTAGAATCATAGAACAAGTTTCTATGAATCAAAAACAAACAATCTGATGCTACTGAATATTTCTTCTCATGGTACCATCCTATGAGAAAACTCAACTTTTACAACCCTCAGTGATTCACAAAAAGAAAGAAAAAAGGCCAAACTGCCTTAAAATCCCTCTGAGACTCAGAAAGCATCCACAGAGTGGGAAGGCACAAATGCATTTTTAAAGGTCACATTTTCTCTTCATACATCTTCTCAGTGTCCTTCGGTAAATCAATTTTTCATTAATCCCACCTGATGAATTTCCCAACTAGAAATGAAGCTTTACTATCTATGTCTGCTTCTGGGCTTGAGGTAGGACACACACACACAC
>JAQQAC010014513.1:1101-13348 GCA_029783875.1 Phataginus tricuspis | reverse complement strand
TATTCATGTCCTCTGCCCATTTCTTAATTGGATTATTTGCTTTTTGTTTGTTCAGGTGCGTGAGTTCTTTATATATTTTGGATGTCAACCCCGTATCAGATACATCATTTATGAATACATTCTCCCATACTGTAGGATATCTTTTTTTTCTACTGATGGTGTCCTTTGCTGTACAGAAGCTTTTCAGCTTGATATAGTCCCAGTTGTTCATTTTTGCTTTTGTTTCCCTTGCCCAGGGGGATATGTTCATGAAGAAGTCGCTCATGTTTATGTCCAAGAGATTTTTGCCTATGTTTTTTTCTAAGAGTTTTATGGTTTCATGACTTACATTCAGGTCTTTGACCCACCTTGAGTTTACCTCTGTGTATGGGGTTAGACAGTAGTCCGGTTTCATTCTCTTACATGTAGCTGTCCAGTTTTTCCAACACCAGCTGCTGAAGAGACTGTCATCTCCCCATTGTATATCCAAGGCTCCTTTATCAAATATTAGTTGACTGTATATGTTTGGGTTAATGTTTGGACTTTCTATTCTGTACCACTGGTCTGTGGGTCTGTTTTTGTGCCAATACCAAATTGTCTTGATTACTGTGGCTTTGTAGTAGAGCTTGAAGTCAGGGAACGTAATTCCCCCTGTTTTATTCCTCCTTCTCAGGATTGCTTTGGCTATTCAGGGTCTTTTGTGGTTCCAAATGAATTTTAGAATTATTTGTTCCAGTTCATTGAAGAAAACTGTTGGTAGTTTCATAGGGATTGCATTGAATCTGTAGATTGCTTTAGGTAGTATAGCCATTTTGACAATATTTATTCTTCCTAGCCAAGAGCATGGGATGCATTTCCATTTGTTAGTGTCCTCTTTAATTTCTCCTAGGAGTGTCTTGCAGTTTTCAGAGTACAGGTCTTTCAATTCCTTGGTTAGGTTCATTCCTAGGTATTTTATTCTTTTAGATGCAGTTGTGAATGGAATTGTTTTTCTGATTTCTCTTTCTGCTAGTTCATCATTAGTGTATAGGAAAGCAACAGATTTCTGTGTGTTAAGTTTGTATCCTGCAACTTTGCTGAATTCAGATATTAGTTCTAGTAGTTTTGGAGTGGCGTCTTTAGGGTTTTTTATGTACAGTATCATGTCATCTACAAATAGTGACAATTTGACTTCTTCTTTACCAATCTGGATGCCTTGTATGTCTTTGTTTTGTCTGATTGCCGTGGCTAGGACCTCCAGTACTATGTTGAATAATAGTGGAGAGAGTGGGCATCCCTGTCTTGTTCCCAATCTTAGATGAAAAGCTTTCAGCTTCTCGCTGTTAAGTATGATGTTAGGTGTGGGTTTGACATATATAGCCTTTATGATGTTGAGGTACTTGCCATCTATACCCATTTTGTTGAGAGTTTTAATCATAAATGGATGCTGAATTTTGTCAAATGCTTTTCCAGCATGTATGGAGATGATCATATGGTTTTTGTTCTTTTTGTTGATGTGGTGGATGATGTTGATGGATTTCGAATGTTGTACCATCCTTGCATCCCTAGGATGAATCCCACTTGATCATGGTGAATGATTCTATTGATGTATTTTTGAATTCGGTTTGCTAATATTTTGTTGAGTATTTTTGCATCTACGTTCATCAGGGATATAGGTCTGTAATTTTCTTTTTTGGTGAGGTCTTTGCCCGGTTTTGGTATTAGAGTGACGCTGGCTTCATAGAAAGAGTTTGGAAGTATTCCCTCCTCTTCTATTTTTTGGAAAACTTTAAGGAGAATGGGTGTTATTTCTTCTCTATATGTCTGGTAGAATTCAGAGGTGAATCCATCAGGTCCAGGGGTTTTGTTCTTGGGTAGTTTTTTGATTACCGATTCAATTTTGTTGCTGGTGATTGGTCTGTTTGGTTTTTCTGTTTCTTGCTTGGTCAGTCTTGGAAGGCTGTATTTTTCTAAGAAGTTGTCCATTTCTTCTAGGTTTTGCAGCTTGTTAGCATACAGATGCTCATAATATTCTCTTATAATTCTTTATATTTCTGTGGGGTCCATCGTTATTTTTCCTTTCTCATTTCTGATTCTGTTTATGTGTGTAGATTCTCTTTTTCTCTTAATGAGTCTGGCTAGGGGTTTATCTATTTTGTTTATTTTTTCAAAGAACCAGCTCTTGGTTTCATTGATTTTTTTCTATTGTTTTATTCTTCTCAATTTTATTTATTTCTTCTCTGATCTTTATTATGTTCTTCCTTCTGGTGACTTTGGGCCTCCTTTGTTATTCTTTTTCCAATTTCAATAATTGTGTCTTTAGACTGTTCATTTGGGAATGCTCTTCCTTCTTTAAATAGGCCTGGATTGCAATATACTTTCCTCTTAGAACTGCCTTTGCTCCATCCCACAGACGTTGTGGCTTTGTGTTGTTGTTGTCATTAGTCCCCATATATTCTTTGATTTCTGTTTTGATTTGGTTGTTAACCCATTGATTAATTAGGAGAATGTTGTTAAGTCTCCATGTATTTGTGAGCCTTTTTGATTTCTTTCTAAAATTTATTTCTAGTTTTATACCTTTGTGATCTGAGAAGTTGGTTGGTAGGATTTCAATATTTTTTAAATTACTGAGGTTCTTTTTGTGGCCTAGTATGTGGTCTATTCTGGAAAATGTTCCATGTGCACTTGAGAGGAATGTGTCTCCTGTTGCTTTTGGGTGCAGAGTTCTGTAGATATCTGTTAGGTCCATCTGTTCTAGTGTGTTGTTCAGTGCCTCTCTGTCTTTACTTATTCTCTGTCTGTTTAATCTATCCTTTGGAGTGAGTGGTGTGTTGAAGTCTCCTAAAATGAATGCATTGTTGTCTATATCCTCCTTCAATTCTGTTAGTATTTGTTTCACATATGTTGGCGTTCCTGTATTGGGTGCATATATGTTTATAATGGTTATATCTTCTTGTTGGACTGACCCCTTTATCATTATGTAATGTCCGTCTTTATCTCTTGCTACTTTCTTCGTTTTGAAGTCTATTTTGTCTGATACAAGTACTGCAACTCCTGCTTTTTCCTCTTTGTTGTTTGCATGAAATATCTTTTCCCATCCCTTCACTTTTAGTCTGTGTATATCTTTGGGTTTGAGGTGAATCTCTTGTAAGCAGCATATAGAAGGGTCTTGCTTTTTTATCCACTCTGTTACTCTGTGTCTTTTGATTGGTGCATTCAGTCCATTTACATTTAGGGTGATTATTGATAGATATATACTTATTGGCATTGCTGGCTTTAGATTCATGGTTACCAAAGGTTCCAGGGTTGCTTCTTTACTATCTAAGAATCTAACTTAACTTTCTTGTTAAGTTATTGTGAATGCCGTCTGATGTTTCTTTATTTCTCCCTTCCTATTCTTCCTCCTCCATTATTTATAAATTAGGTGTTTTATTCCTTGCCTTTAGTTAGTATTTGGATGGCCTGCTTTCTTTGCTATGATTTTATTTTCTCTGGTGACATCTTTTTAGCCTTAGGGGTGCTTCCCTCTAGAGCAGTCCGTTTAAGATATCTTGTAGTGGTGGTTTATGAGAGGCAAACTCTCTCAACTTTCTTTTGTCTGGAAATTGTTTAATCCCTCCATCATATTTAAATGGTAATCATGCTGGATACAATATTCTTGGTTCGAGGTCCTTCTGTTTCATTACATTAAATATATCATGCCATTCTCTTCTGGCCTGTAAGGTTTCTGTTGAGAAGTCTGATGATAGTCTAATGGGTTTTCCTTTGTAGGTGATCCTTTTTCTCTCTCTAGCTGCCTTTAATACTCTGTCTTTTTCTTTGATCTTTGCCATTTTAATTATTATGTGTCTTGGTGTTGTCTTCCTTGGGTCCCTTGTGTTGGGAGATCTGTGGGCTTCCGTGGACTGCGAGACTATTTCCTTCCCCAGTGTGGGAAAGTTTTCAGCAATTATTTCTTCAAAGACACTTTCTATCCCTTTTTCTCTCTCTTCTTCCTCTGGTACTCCTATAATGTGAATATTGTTCCGTTTCGATTGGTCACACAGTTCTCTTAATATTCTTTCATTCTTAGAGATCCTTTTATCTCTCTCTGCCTCAGCTTCTCTGTATTCCTGTTCTCTGTTTCTATTCCATTAACAGTCTCTTGCATGTCATCCAGTCTGCTGTTAAGCCCGTCGATGGCTTGTCTGATTTCTGCATAGTCTTTCCTCACTTCCCTCACTTCCTCCCTCAGCTCTTGCACATTTCTCTGTAGATCCGTCAGCATGGTTGTGGCTTTTATTCTGAATTCTTCTTCAGGAAGACTGTGCATGTCCATCCCTTCAGGTTCCCTCTCTGGGGTTGTCTGGTTCTGGAGCATTGTCTGTACCATATTCCTCTTTCTTTTCATGGCTATAGAAGTGGTTGCTGGTAGTTGCCACATATGTCAGCTGGGCTCTTTATGACTTTAAAGAGGAAAAAAAAGAGAAAGAAAGAAAGACAGAAAAGAAAAGAAAAAAGAAAGAGAAGAAAAAACAAAAAACAAACAAACAAAACGCCCACCAGGAGTGGATTCTGTGAGGATGCTGTAGGTGGCGCTGTTGCTCCACTATTCCAGAGCCGTGTCCGCGCTGCTCCGCAGGGCCCTTTATAGCTCTGGCCAGGGTGGGAACGAATGGGAGGCTGTTGATATCTGTGGGAAGTCTAATTGCAGCCACCCTTTCCCAATCGCCAGCTAAGGGGTCCGAAACTCCCCAGGACTACCAGCCTGCTGGGCTGAGTGCCAGGGCGATCCGGTCCTCCGCTGGGCTCCTGTCTCTTTAAGACCTCTGAAAAAAAGCACGCGCTTTTCTTCTTTTTTTTTTTTCTTTCCCGGGAGCTGGCTGCGAGCAACCTGGCTCGTTCCCCGCTCAGACCCTGCACCCTCTGTCTCTCCAATCTCTGCTACACTGCGCGATGTGTGTCAGCGCTCCCTGTGCAGATCACCAGGGCTGGTTATTCCGCGGGCCTGTACTTCCACTCCTTCCCAGCTCTCAATCCTCTCCTCCCGCCGGTGCACTGCGGTGGGGGAGTCCTCGGGTCCCGCCGGGTCGCGGCTCCGTATCTTACCTGCCTCACAGGGTGCCATGTCCTCTCAGGTGCAGATGCACGCTGTGCGCTTTCCTGTGTATTCAGGTCTTTCTTTTAGGAATAGTTGTATTTGCTATATTTTCATAGATAAATATAGTGTTGGGAGGAGATTTCTGCCCCCTCCTGCTCACGTTGCCATCTTCCCAGAAGACCTAAAAAATCCAAATCTTAAGATAACTTGAAACTATCATTTGGGTGTGAAGTACATTTTTTTCTCCTAATTTAAAAAATCTATTTTTGTAGTTTCCAAATATCTTGGTGGTACTTAAATAGGACACTTCTTTTGACTTCTGAGTTGAATTTACATTTTTACAGTGAGCCCACAGAAGAAACCTTGTTTTCATGGAAGGAACAAAACAAAACACAACTAACCATAGTTAGTTTTTATATTAGTTAGAACCATAGTACTCTCTTTTGACAAGCCCTCATTCATCAGGTATGTTTGACCTTTAAGTAAAGATTCATTGTGATTTTTTAAGAGGTGTTTTTAACAGTTTAAGGGTTTTAATCTTAACTATCTTTAATTCTTCAAATGCTTTTACATATTTTTCATCCTTGCCCCCTACAGTCTAAAGCATTGCTAAAACTACATTCTTAACTAGTTGGAGTATATAAAATAAAAGCACTTTTTTTTCTTTAGTGTCACTAACATCTTACACATCTCTTCTAAGATTTCATGTGCCCAAATATATTTTGCAGAAAATCCAAGCAGAACCCATACATCTTAGATATTTAAAATTAAGGCACCACTCAACCCCCAGTCACACTCTTTTATCCTGCCCCATTTTTCCCATTACCCTTATCCCCTTGTGTAAAGTACTGTATGATCTTTAAATATTTATTATATTTGTGATCTCTCTTACTCACAAGTATGTAATTTCTATGCAGGCAGAGATATGGGGTCTGTTTTATTCACTGATGTCTTCCCAGGCCCTGGCACTTGGCAGATATGCACTGAATATTTGTTGAATGAATGAGTCAATAAACCCTGACTTAATAATACTCTCCTACCTATATCTTGATTCTTATACTTTTTTTTTATGATTCCATCACTTGGGGCTTTATGGTTCTTTTTTTTCCCTTTTCCTTTCCGTTGTGTATGTGTTTCTGTTTCATCTAAGTTTAACTTTTTTCCCCAAAGTGTATTATTATATCAAGTCATCTAATCTATTTCTTATCTCACCATTCACTTTATTTTGTATTCCTGCTTTGTTTAAAATATTAAAAAATGAGGACTGGAAACTTTCTGATTCTATGCTCATATGAAACACTTTGGATATTATCATTGCTCTAGTAAACATGTACATCACTTTATTTGAAAACAGTATTCTGAGAATCTCTTATGTACCCATTTGTACCTCAAAGGTAACACCAAAAATTGTCTTCAGACCTTTAATACATTAAAACATGCTATTCAATATTTTCCTTTAAGAGTCTATTTAATGTTAAAGTAAAAATTTTAATTTACTACTATGATAAATTAAGTACACGTGTAATTTTAGTATTTTATCCTTTGAATTTAGGTACAAGTTATGGAAGAGAAATTAAAAGCAGCTAATATTCAAACCAGTGAATCAGAGACAAGGTTGTATAAAAAGTGTCAAGATCTGGAGACCTTAATACAGGAAAAAGATGACATCATTCAAAACTTGGAACTGCAACTTGAAGAGCAGGTTAGGAAGAATCTGATCATCAGAGAGTTCTAAATATGTGTGTTCATTTAGGCATCATCACAGAGGTTAAAGAGAAACAGTCTATACTCATGAATTTTGATCAGAAATCTTAGTTATTTGGTCAACTCATAGGATTGCATCTCATTTATTGGTGAAAGGTGCAAGTAAAATGGCATTCACTTGAAGTCTGGGGTGATTCCAAGGCAGTAGCTAAGACTAACATTTTGGGGTGTGACAATGCTTTTAAATGTGACGATGTAGTGTTTATGTTGAAAACATTTGGTTTTCAGGAGGCATTTCTGTCTGTAAAATGTTTGAAATAAATCTCTGTTTTAGATCTTGTGTGTTGGAAATGTTTATGGAACACTGTATTTTAAATGTGTTTGATGCTAATCCTTCTGCTTAGAAGTGTGTATACTGTTTTTGAACCACTTTATTGAGATCAAGTATAATATTCAGTTCATTTAAAAATTTATTAGGAATGAAATTGCATTAGGGCTATTACTTAAGTCATCATTTAATTTAGCATCATTTAAATGTGACCACTATGAAATTGTCAAATTGTTGTTTATTTTCAGCATTTAAAACAAATTTCTCTGAAGATCAGTGTTTTCTTAGGTCAGTAGTTTTCAGCTTTTCTCCACTCCCAGCCCCCACCCACTGTGATTGATATGATAGTCACATTCTCAGTAGTTTTGTGACCATAACCAGATTTTAATGTTAAATTCGAGCTAGAGTTGTTCAATCTTTAGTTTTTTCTGGATCTTTAAAGTTTAGTGTTTGAGGGGGAAACAAGCCATGCTCTGGAGGAGTTTCTAATTCTCCTCTGCCTAACCTGATGGACCACTATTCTACTATTATAAACTATTATATCCAGAAATTGTTTATTTTGTTAATAAATAAAGTGGATGGATTTCAGCATATGATCTTTCAGAGAAAGAGAATAGCAGTTGCTAAACATAATAATATGTCTTTATTGTTTATCACTGTATCTGCTCTACAATTATTCTTACTTTTTACTCTGTTTGGTAATTTGAAGGTAGTAGTATTAACTTGGAAACGGGTTTGAAGTAGATTTGCCTTTTATATTTATGACATAACATTTCCAGGCCAGTGAGCTTATTTTGGAACTGAACAAACTTCTCATGTTATTTCAGAAACAAATAAGAATACAAGAAGCTAAAATAATAGAAGAAAAAGCAGCTAAGATCAAAGAATGGGTAACACTTAAGTTAAATGAGGTATTTATTGCTATATTTTGCCTTTTCTTTACCTTTTTCTTCCTTTGAATAGATAAGTCATCAGAATCCGTGATTATGAGTGAAGCAAAATTCTGATCAGTTGGTGATACTATTGACTTTTGGTAAATGTGAGATAGGTAGTGTTCCTTTCAATGTCCAGTATATTCCTACAATTAAAAATATTGATAGATTCAAGGTAATCAGTGTAAGTAGCCTCATTCTGATTACTTGGTTTTTAGTTCTAATTAGTTAATTTTACATGCGCATATCATAAAATGAATGTGTTTAGTATCTGAGAAGTACGCATTATTTAGTTTATATGGCAGGTTAAATGCTGAAATAATTTGGCTTAAAATAATATTGCAGTAGAAAAGGCATAGGGTAAAAACATTTAAAACTCATAGTTCTGGGAAAAACAAATATTAAAGCCATCATTCTTTGTGTTAATAAATTCATCTGATATTTGCTTATCATCTCTTTTGCTTTTTGCTTTCATGTAATTAGATGTTGCTGTTTTCTAAATATTATAATTTATTAGTACATTTGAGAAATGTTATTCCTCTGTAAAAGAATATCATTGTGTTCTTTTAGCTGGAATTGGAGAATCAGAATCTTCGTTTAATCAACCAAAACCAAACTGAAGAGTTAAGAACACTACAGTCAAAACTACAAGGTATGAGTACTTTGGCTAAGATAGCTTACTTCATTGGATTTATTTGGCTATCTAGAATTTTACTGTTGAGCACTTGAAATATCATTAGCACAACTGAGGAACTGAATTTTGCATTTTGTTTCCTTTGAGTTGATTCAAATTTAAACAGCCACGTGTTCATAGAAACAGCACAGCTACACAGGAACAAATAACCCAAAAGGGGTAATACTAATTTGAGTGTTTAATTTCAGGTATGTCTGCTTAAAAAAAAAAAGTCGTGTTATTTTCTATTTTCATTTTGTATCACGGTAATCAGCAGTGACTGAAATTTTTACAGCCTGAATATTTTGAGCAGAATTTTATAATATGAATAAACTGCTTGCATTTTCCAACGTTTAGGGTTACTTTCCTTCTTTTCAATTTCAAAGCCTAATATGCTTTGTTCTTTTTTATGTTCTGGTGATGGCTGCTCAAGTGCGCATTAAGCTGAAACAAGGAGGTGAATCATCACGGTTATTAGACCCGAGTGGTTTTCAAATCTATTTAGCAACAGAACCCTTTTTAAAGCAATTTGTTTTTCTGTAGAATCTCAAGAGCTAACACAGGTAAAAGCAGTGTTTGGTGATGGGTCCACAGTTTTGCAGGCTTGGCCTCATCCATGCCTCGTCTGATACCCTCTGTGACATTTCTACAAAGTGCTGGGGTTTCACAGAATGCATTGGAAAAATACTGGCATGGTAGAAGGAACATGGGCTTTGAAGTCAACTGGAAAACCCTACAAGTTAATAACTGTTACATTTCTGGATTTTTTAAATATTAGTAAAATAATAATTGTAATAGTGCTTTACTGGTTTCATGGGGGTTGTTGCTTACAAGACTTATAAAAGCATTTCTGCCTGTTAATAGTTATTGCTAACATTTTGTAAAGGGAAAAACTCTTCTGCTTTCTTTTTCTCAGTACCTCTGACACCAGATGTCAGGTTTGAGGGTGGGGTGTGTTTCCCACACCAAGCAGTTAGCCAGTTCTCAGCAGACACCAACTGGGTGTCCTACAAATTTAATTCAATTCTGACATTATCTAGGTGGAGTTAGCATCTGACTGTACAGGTTAAGGGCTCAGTCCCACAAGACTAACCCCTCACCACTCAGACACAATCACAAGAATGGGTCATCACCCTGCTTCTGCCCAACTGGCCATAAATCAGAGGTTCCCATGACCCTCCTCAGATTTGGTTATTTGCTAGAGAGACTCACAGAACTCAGGCAGACAGTTTACTTACTAGCTATCAGGTTTATTACAAAGGATCTAAGTCAGAACAGTCAGATGGAAGAGATATACAAGGCAAGGTATGGGAGAAGGGGCAGAGGCTCCACGCTCTCTCTGAGTGTGCCACCCTCCTAGCACCTCCACAGGTTCACCACCCTGAAAATTCTCTGAACCCCATCCTTTTGGATTTTTTTAATGGATGCTTCACTATATAGACGTGATTGACTGATTAAGTCATTGTCCACTGTTGATTAATTCACCTACAACCCTCTGTCTGCCTTCCTCTGAGGTCAGAGGTAGTGACTTGGAGGATGAGGCTGAAAGTTCCAGCCCTCTAATCACATGGTTCCCCTGGCAACCAGCCTCCATCCTGAGGCTATCTAGGGGCTTTCCAAAAATCACCTTATTAACATCAACTCAGATGGGGTTGAAATGGCTTGTTATGAAAACAAAAGATACTTTTATTGCTGTTATCACTTAGGAAATTCCCAAGGTTACAGGAGCAGTGTGTCAGGAACCATGGATGAAAACAAAAATATGTATTTCTTATTACACATTTCCTCCACCTATATGATGAAAAATAGGTGTTCCCATAGTTGATCCAGAATTCCATATTTAGGATTAAAGTTTCAGCGCTGTGACATTCACTCTCATTGAAATAGATTGGTGCACTAAACCCTTTCTCAAAAGCTGTTATTTTCCCTGATACTCTTAGCTTGCAATTTGATCTTCACTGGCAATCTCCTAGGTCTTATAGATTAAAAGGTATTAATCCTTGGACCGAAGAAGAATAGATATGATATATGTAGATATAATGTAGTACTTCAAAAATTAATATGCATACATATGATTATTAAAATATCGTGAATTAGTTCTGTGAAAGACAACATGAAAATATTGAAAGATAGGTCTAAAGGAATGCACAATATAAAGATGTTTTTCTTATATTCCAGTAATTTATCAGTTGCTATTTAATTTAACCCTTTGGTGCTCTCTCAGAATTAAGAATCTAATTTCCTTGGCAACTTTTCTTACTAAAACTGGTATCTCCCTGCCTTTCATCTTGCAAGCAGCCATGTTACAAGCCCTAGAAGATGAATTCTCAGAAGTAGGTGCTTTTGTAATCACTCCACTAGTTATCTAAATTCTCTATATAGAAACTGCTGCCTCCCCCTTTTTTTTCTCTAAAGAAGTGGCTAAGGCTCCCCATATTGTGGTCACCATAGACCAGACCACTCTGTCTGCTTTCTTATGAGAAGCATACTGAAAACTAAGATAAACAAAAGTTTTTACAGTAACCATGTGATATTTTTACCAATGATGATCCAAATTTCCTCTGGTTGTCTTGGCAACCAGGACCTCAGTCCCTTTTTCCTCACCATTAGTAACATTTCCACACAATCAAATTTTATCAGAACTTGACTGGTATTTACCACTACATGACTTTGTAAGAAGCTATAATACTCTACTTGCTTACAGTCTGGTTTTTTGGTTTGTTTATTTTTGTATTTGTTTTTGTTTGAGAACTAAACCGAGGTATTGTTTTCTTCTCTGTAGTTAAAAATACATTGAACATTCAGAATATATAAACAGATTTTAAACATTGGCATGTAATGTTAGACATTGAGGATTCCATATTACTATACATAAGTGAAGAGGAACTTCAGGCTCTTTTCTGGCATAAGGAGTGATTTGTCCAAGTTTTTAATATGTTTTGGCTCTTTGTTTAACAAACTGTTATAAAGAATTTAAATCTTTTTTATTTTGATTAATGATCTTGCAGAAGTTCAAGGGAAGAAGTCATCCACCATGTCACCTTCAAAGCTTTCGGAAGGTCAGCGCCTAAGTAGCTTGACCTTTGGGTGCTTTCTGTCCAGAGCAAGGAGTCCTCCTCAAGTGGTTAAATCTGAGGAAGTGAGCAAGATATCATTTAAAGAACCTGAGTTCACTGAAGAAAAAGACATAGAAGGTATTTATGAACTAGAGGAATTTGACATTTTTTTTTAAGGGGAAAATCATTTGCTAAGGTTAACCCAAATACTTAATTTCCCTTATTTTTTTCCTCACCCCGATGTTTTATGAGAATTTTTTTTTTTACAATTTATTTTGGTATCATTAACCTACAATTACATGTGCAATATTATGGTGATTAAACTACCCCCTTCATCAGGTCCCCCCACCAACCCCATTACAGTCACTGTCTATCAGTGTAGTGAGATGCTATAGAGTCACTACTTGTCTTCTCTGAGTTGTACAGCCCTCCCCGTGCCCCCCCACCTTACGTCTGATAATAGTAATACCCCTTTTACCGTCTTATCCCTCCCTTCCCACCCATCTTCCCCAGTCC
>JAQQAC010014501.1:0-12350 GCA_029783875.1 Phataginus tricuspis | reverse complement strand
TATATATATATATATATATATATATATATATATATGTATGTATTTGTAGGCCTCAATTTTCTTAATATTAACTTATAAGTATTTTAAGATTTGCGAATTTAGTTGTTTATGACTATCATAATTTAACCATCTGTCAATATCAGATTCTTTAATGAAATTTCATGTCTGAAAAAATGGGTAATAGCCACAAATGCTAATAATATACATCACTGTGAATCAACAGATTGTTTTTCCCTTCTCACTGACTGTGTGTATGGGTGTATATGTGTTTGTGTGTGTTCTTGTGAATATAAAATCATGCTTACATGTAATTGTTGGCCTGTTACTTGTTTCTGTCTTTTGTTTATTTGCTGTATGCCAGCATCACAATCTTAAATACCAGATTTCTCATAATAGTCTTACAGGTATTTAATAGGTACTTCTCATAAGTCTTAATAGGCAAGTCCCCATGACTTCTTTTTTTCAGAATTGTCATAGTTATCCTTGGATTTTTACTCTTCTGTGTGAATTTGAGGATTATTTTGCTAAATTCCACAGAAAATCCTATTAGCATATTGATTGGAATTACATAGAATTACAAATTCAGTGTTTGTGACTGTTACTAAAAATTGTTATAAGCATCTTACCGTTTGGATTTATGATTATTTTTCTTGTAACTAAATTTCAAGAAAAAGAATTCTTGAGTCCGAAGGTAGGAATATTTAAAAACATTGATTGGATTGGTAGATATTTTTAAAAGCTGAACAATATCCACTGGTGGCAAAGGTTTGGGAAATAGGTATTTGAATACATTGGTGGTGACAGGGTGAGTTATTACACATTTATAGATAGTAATCTGGAAGTACCAACCAAGATTAAAAAACAGCTTTGTCTTTCGATAGAGCAATCCTTTTTTGGGAAGCCTGTAGCAATAAAAGGGCCAACGCCTAAGAATATATGGGTATGTATGTTTACAGCAGTTTGTTTATAACACAAAAAACTGGAACTCTCCCTAATGTTCACCAACGAGGAACTGTCAAATTAGTTATGGTGAAGTTCATGCCGAAGAATATTATGCAGATATTTAAAAAATTGAGTCAAATCTGTATTCATTGATCTGGAAAGTGGTTTATGAGAGCTTTAAGTGAAAAACAGGGGCAGAGGAATGTGTATACTGGTTGCATTTTTATGCAGAAGCAGAAAGGATGGGAGAACTCTGAATATTTGCCTATGTCTGTGTGTATTTGCACAAGAGCCACAGAAGACAGAGGGACGCACGCCAAGCTGACCTTGGTTATTCTGAGGATTAGGTTGGATGTAGGGATGGAATGTTTTTAAATATATTCTTCTACATATATCTTTAAATTGACTTAGTTTTAATTGAGTACAATTAACATACCCTAAAATTCCCCCGTTTAACAGTTAATACAAGCCAGTAGGTTTTAGTATATTCACAAGTTTTGTAACCGTTACCAGTATCTAATTCCAGTAACTGATAACAAGCATATTTTACTTTGCAGTTTAAAGAGCAATGAAAAGCTAAAAGGAAATCCCAACGAGTTGCCAGAGCAACAGCCTTACTTTGGGAAGGAGGCCTGCCTGCCCGCGCTGTGTGGGTCAGTCAGAGGCCTGGCCTTCCAGCAGATCACCGGTGGGGTTGGCCTGCTTTCATATAAATGGGGTAATAAAAACTTGCCAACCATTTTAAACAAGAGGGTGAAAATAACTTTAACCTTTACCACTTCCATTGCTCAAAATACGAAAAGCTCTTGTTACCTAGTAGATAAGCTCTCCCGGATGGTGTCCTCAGTAGCCTCACGTTTGAGCACCTGTATCATTGCCCTGTCTGCATTAAGTATCGGGTTAAACAAAAAGGTATGACAACTGGTATCTTACTGCTTTTGTGACTCTTTGGTCAGCAATGAGATTGAGCTTTTTTTTTTTCATGTTTTCTAGTCATTTGTAGTTCTTAATATTTTTAAAATGTAATTTTTTGGTTAATCGATTACTCTTCTTTGCTTTTTGTCTCTGACCAGTGGCCTCAGACATTTGTTGAAAAATCATTCCTTCTGGCTGTTGAAATATTCCTTCCCTGTCTTTGCCCTTTTTTATTGTATGTTGAGTTCTTCCATTATGATTTATTCCAAATGATGTTTATAATTCATTTAAAGTGAATTTGCTTCCATGTTTAGCGTGTATACGATGAAGAAGCGGAGGAGCCGGCGCTCAGGCCTGAGGCAGAGGGAGCAGAGCAGGTACCTGCACTCACCCTCCCTTCCGTTTAGTTACTGACCTGGGAGAGAGAAATGGTGGGGATTTCTAATGGATCTGCTGGGGGATGGTGGGCAGGGGGGGTTGGGGGGCCGGGGAAAGGCTGCTTCTGAAAGCCCAACAGTTAAAGTCTTTGGTTTGTATGTTGAAATTTAATGTATTAAGAAATACAAAGTTCCTGAATTCTGGCTTAAGAATAGAGCCTAGGTGAGCAGAGATTTTCTGTAGAAGGCCAGACAGTAAATATTTTAGGTTTTGCGGCCACAATGCTCTCTGTCTCTTCCTCCTTCTTTACCTTCTCCTTCCCTCTTAAAAAAAAAAACCCGTTCTTACCTTGAGGGCTGTACAAAAACAGATCGCAGGTGGGGCTGTCATTTGTTAGTTCCTTGAAGACAGTGTTTCCCTATCTTTCTATTAACTGCTTTGACTCTCATTCGTACCAGTATGAAATGACAGTAAGATGAATGCTGGCGTAGTCCACACATTGAGTGCCTTCTGAGCGCCACACGATGTGTTAGTACTGAGGACACGGAATGTGCAGTGAACAGTTACTGACTCGACTCAGATTGCAGGGAGCTGGTGACTTGGAGAAAGACTTTGTCCTTAAGAGGTTATAGTCTTGATTGGGGCAACAGAACAGATCATGTCAGAGCTGCGTGGCTGCTGTTCTGGAAGTTCGGATGAGAAGGAGCTCAGTGGTGTAAGATAGCAGGGAAAGCTTCAAGGATGAGATGTTAGCTGGGTGAGGAAAGATGGGGGAGATTCTAAGGCCATTGCAGCAAGAGAGAATGCCCTGAGCTAAGCCTCAGAGTCGGGGTTGTCCCTGGTATTTTACAGGCTATGTTGGGGGAAGATACTGGACGTCAGGTAAGAGCAAGGAGAAGGGAGTGGAGTCGGAGATTCATACCCAGCCCGAGGAGTGGGGAGGCAGCGGTTTCTACCTTTTGTTCCCTGGTAGCCTCTCATCCTGTGGATGCATAACCACTCTTCCTGGCGGCTCTCACATGCCAGGGCCAAAGCATACATAAGAGGATCTTGACTGTCTAGCACTCTGACAGAAGTTGTGCCCTTTTTTTTCCACTTCGGAAAGCACAGTGGGATGTGAGTAAGTTGTATTGTGGGAGTAGCATTTAATCACCTCTAATTTATTCAGAAAATACAAATCACTTGAAAAAGTGGTACTTTATCAGTAACTATTACTTATAACATATGAAGCTATTAGACTAGACTAGGAAAGGGTATTAAAAACCAGCTATAGTTTGGCCTACTAGGCCTTTTTACAAGGTTTTCTTATTTTTGATAGTACTCAGGGATTTGCTAACTGTTTAAATGCAATGGTGTCTGGTTACACCAGATCAGGGCCCAATTTTAAAGGGATAGATATTTAGGGAATTGTTTTTTAAAAGCCATTATATATTTATTTCACAGACATGTTTCACACATGTAGTACAATGACAGGTATTTAACTAGAACCAAGCATACCAGAGTGGGAAAAAGACGCAGCCAAAACAAAAAGTTAAGTTAGATGGACTTCCATACTTGAGGTAAAGTGTAAAATAACTCGCAGGGATTTCCCTTTTGGCCCTCAGAACGATACTGAGGTTTGGTTCTTCCTATAATTATGTTATCAACTTGTAGAATATTTGTGAAGGGGAGAAATGACACAATTTTTTTTCAATATTTCTCACCACTGGTGACACAGTTGAGTGTCTGAGGGGACTGTCATTGAGAGCTGCTATTGTAGGAAATGGGCACCTGTGGAATATTTTCAGCAGGTTGGTGATATGCAGACTTCTGTGGGGGGGAGCATTGTTCTAGGGCGACGTAAAGGATAGATGAGAGATGAAACTGTTTGTTTGAAACAGATTTATAAAATAATTATAATTCTCTTATGTTGTGTTTTTGTTTTTAACTGTAATTGAAAATGACATCTCTGGCTGAAGTATTTTCTTTTAAAAATGGTCCACAGGACCATTAACCAAGGTTAGTGGGATACAGTCATGGTGAAGCTAAAGGTAGGCCCTTCATTCCAACAGCAGGAAGTAAAGTGCTGTTTGAGGGCTTTTGATGCGCCAGTTCATTGCTAGGTGCCTTTACGTAAGTTATCTAGCTGAGCCTTAACACGGTGGTTGTGCTTTTGTTTTTGAAGATGATGAATCTGGAGCTCTGGTACCTTAGGTAGTTGGATCCGTGACCTGAAGTGACAACTTGGGATTTAAAACCTACTCCAAAGTCTGTGTTGAGTCATTCAGCAGAACCTGACTTTTGTTAACATTTTTGAGAATTTTTGTGGGGAGCATTAGTTTAGGTATTAGAAGATAGTCACAGTATTTTTTAGGGTGGTATCAATATATCAGAGACCCATATGGAGTAGTAGTTTTTTGTAGGAGAAGACCGGGGAACAAAAAGAAGTGGATTTGATTCCTAAAGTTCAGGAGGCTGTGAACTGTGGTTTACAAGTATTGGACAGTGCATTTGAGCAACTGGATATAAAAGCAGGAAACTCGGACTCTGAAGAAGATGATGCTAATGAACGGGTGGAACTCATCCTTGAACCAAAGGTAAAGACATTGAATTCCCTTATTTATATTGTTAACGCCTGTTGTGTTTTTTGGGTACTTTATTTGGGAACAGATTTAGGAAGGCATGGACCTTGCTTTGAGGAAGTGAGCATGTGATGTAGCAATGTCATGTTGAAAGACACTTGCTTTACTCGAGCATTTACACTGAGCATTTACTAGGTACCAGGCAGGATGCCAAGTAGGGGAGCACAAAGGTGCAGGACATCATTCCTAGTCTCCTGATGTTATTGCAGCATTAGCAGGTGGCAGGAGAGAAAAGATACTTACATGAGTCACCACTGTAAGTGCTCTGAGAGAGAACTGACTTGCAGCTGGGGAGATCAGGGTAAAGATGAGGCTTGAACTGGTATTTAAAGGATGAAGAAAGAGGCTCGTGAGAGGTAGAGATTTTGGGAACCTTGCTCTTAGGGAGACTGGAAGTGTGGAAAGACTTGGGTTGTTTGCTTTTGGCTATCATGTGTAAAGCTGCTGTGAGCATTCATGAACAGACTGTTAGCCTAGCAGGTAGTTATTGCTCTCCTATTGGCAAAGGAGACAATTGGGGCAACATAGCGCCACTCAGAAGTAAACACAGAAGGTTGCTGTATTGATTTTGAGAGTCCTGGCACCGAATGCTTTATGAAGTGAAATATGCCTCAAAACCACAAAACATGCCAAAGAACTCTTCTAGAAGTCGCTTGTATCTTAGCACACTTCTCTTCCGATTGGAGCGTCCAGTGTCATACCAAGTGGGGGCCGATCCTTTAGCACTGTACATTTGCTGGCTTGCTTTGCCACTGCAGAGATGTAGAAGTCAGCAGGGACCCTAGGAAACATTGTCTGCCACACACATTACTTCCAAGTCGGACATCACCTTCTCTTTGACGGGAAGATGTGGGAACACCCTCTGAGTCAGTGAAACAGTTAACCCAATTAGCACTTCGGTTTCTATGCATTAAATTGGTTGCCATTGTATCTAACCTTTACATTAACCTTCCCAGAATTTCTGTTGTGTGAAGCATCAGAATTATTCTCTGCTGCCCCCAAGGGTCTTTTCATTAGGGAGGAGACATGGCCAAATGTCATGCCTGGTAAAGGAGAAGTTAGCTTTTTCTGTGGCAGGTGGAGATGGGATGTTGTCCTGGGGTGGAGCACTTTCTTGGCCATCATTTTTAATGCGTGTGATGGGTGGGGCTCAGAAGTAGAGGACTGAGTGGACAGATCTCCAGCACGTGTCACTGTGTACACAGTCTCCTCTGCTGTGTTTGGCTTAATCACCTCGTCTTAATTTACCAACTTTGCTTTACTGAATTACACAGTGTGAACCTCTGGGAGATACTGTTCTCTTCTTCAGGTTATTTTTTCTCCCAGGTAGGTTCTCGTCGGTCTTTCGGATGTGTCCCTTTAGCTCAGTGTGGGGACTGCAGGTATCTGCGCAGTTGCCATTCTATGCCTTTCCATCCAGCCCTTGCTGTATGTGCTCTGTTCAGCCCTCCTTCTGCTCTGATGCAGCGTGAAGGAGTCCTCCTCGAGTCCCTTGCTGCCCTGTTGGTGACCTGTTCGTCCACTCCCCACCCAAACCCCACAAAACCCTGGACATACCACCCACCTTCTCACAGTCAAATAAAAGCCCTTGAGTCATTTCCTCATTGTGCTTGTCTCCAGATTTAGGACTCTTAATTAATCAAGATTGATTTGTGGATTTTTGCTCACCAGTGCTGTTTTTTGGGGAGGCAGGCAGGGTCAGGACTCATCTGAGCAGGTCAGAGCTTCGTGTCTTTCCTTGGTCCTCCTCCTCCTGAGCAGGGTGTGTGAAGCTGAGCCCCTTTTCTGGCTACTGCTGATGAATGAGCTTCTTGCGTGCCTTTGCTGTTTTTGTTACTGTAATTAAGCACTGGAGATTCTGTGTGATTCAACTTTACTTTGCCATCTTTACTGAGGATTTGACCTTTTTATATCAGTGGGTTGGGTTCTCCACTTTTATTAAAGTAACTTGTTTGGAGTAGTCAGATGGAAGAAAATGGAAAACTATTTTTTGACCTATAATAGCTATTCCTTTTCATTATTTACAGGATCTATACATTGATCGTCCTTTACCTTATTTAATTGGGTCAAAGCTATTCATGGAGCAGGAAGACATGGGTCTTGGAGAGCTGTCTAGTGAAGGTACTCTTTTGCACCAAACATTTTTGTTACTTTTAAAATTTATATCTTAACATATATTTTTAAATAATTTCAAGCTTTACATTAATGTAAGAATAGTACAAAGAACTCCCATATATCCTTCACCCCGATTTACCAGTTGATAACCTATTACATTTGTTTGTCATTCTCTCTCTATATACATAGTATTTTTTTAAACTGATTTGCAAGACATCATGCCTTATTACCCCAAAATTTCCGTGTGTATTTTCTAAGAATAAGGACATTCTCTTACATAGCCACAGTGTATTATTATCAAAGTCAGGAATTTTTACTGGACATAACACTATTAGGTAATCCTTAGTTATATTGAGATTTTGCCAGTTGTCCCAACAGTGGCCTTTTATAGTCTCTTATTTACTCTGGCTTAGGATCCAGTTGATGGTCACTCTCCGTGTTTAGTTGTAAATCTCTCTAGTCTTCTTTTACTCTGTTACAATCTTGGTATTTTTGAAGAGTACAGACCAGGTTTTTTTCTTGGTAATTAATTATAGTTTTTTTTGGTAATTAATTGTCTTGTGGGGAGATACTCTGAGGCTATGTAAATGTTCCACTGCTCACTACAGTGAAGATACTTTTAATTCTAGTAAATGGGTATAAATGGTTTTATCTGAATCTCTGTGATGCTGCTGTGTGGTGGTTTGGGATTTTGAGAAGGAACTCAGGGCATTTTCTTATGAATATTGGCAACATCCCTTCTCTTGATTCCAAGCAGAAGGGTCAGTAGGCAGCGATCGTGGCAGTATTGTGGACAGTGACGAAGAGAATGAAGACGAGGTAAGTGCTGTTTGGTGTCTCCAGGTCATGGTGGGAAGGAAACCCAGGGTGTATTTAGTAGGCTAAGTAAAGAACATAGCTGTGGATTAGCAATCTGTTTTCATAAATCCTTTAACAGTGGGAGTGTCCATATCCTGAAGTTTTTCCTTGGGATTTGCTCTTTGTCTTGTGTGTACAAAAACAAAGAAAACTACTTTAATCCCTTTACCATTACCCTTTTTCCCACCTCTGCACCAAGTCCTCTTCGTACCGGTATGTCCTGAGGGTGGCAGTTTAGATATTTTGGTGGAATCTCTGCCTGAGGTATATATAGTCTTTGAGTAAGTTCTATATTTGAGTAATTCTATAGAAAAACATTCACATTTAAAACTTTTCTACTGTAAAACGTCTAGACCAGAAGAATGCATCCACTTACATTTTAGCTTTGCTTCTGACTCTAGTATATCCATGGAGCGTAATCTGACTCCTTGCTCTGGGATCTCGGGGTCTGAGGACCTTGACTATTGTATCTGGAGATGTCCCTTTAGACATGGTCATTCCAGAGGGCAGAGAGTTCAAAGGATAGTTCTTGAGTGTGGATTTCTAAAAGAAGACAGTATTGTATGCATGCTTCTCTCTTCTCTTCCCTCTTTCTTTCCACAGTTCCTCTCCATAGGCCTCCTTCCACCCGTGCTCTAAACAAAATACCTTAACAGTAGGAAATAGGCTTTTCCTGAGTAATCTCGCTATAGCTAATGGTCACTAGTTGAATCCTTTGCTTTTAGCCGTCGATGCAGCTGTTTACCTAATTGCTGCTAGCAAACACTGATGTTTCCTTTTTGGGCCAGATGAAGTAGTTAGTTACCTAGAGTGGAGTCCAAAATGTGAAATAAACCAACTTCTGATAATTTAATGAAATGTGCAACTCTTTAAATCCAAAGGCTAGAAATGATACTTCAGATAGATATGAACAAATTGTTAGAGATCCTAAATTGACCACAAAAATTACACGTTAGCCAGGACAACCCTCAGGCATATTGGCAACTAATCGACCATATCTGCACTTTGATACTTCAGGTGACAGTAATCAGTACAAAGAGATCGAGTATTGATGTGCCCTGGAGACTTAGACCTGATGTAACTTCTGTGCTCTTGAGCAAAGCCTTTATTAGTGTTGGGGGAGAGGCGTTATGTGTTTTCCTAGGTTCTTGTCCCCGTCGCAACAAAGAGTTTGAAGGGCAGAGACGCAGTAGTGAAACAGAGTAAAAGTTTTATTTTAAAGTTACTTAGAAAGTACAGGCGACCTCAGAGGGAAAGGAGCACCCTGAAAAGTTGGGAAAAGTTAGTTATGCACTCTAAGTGCGGGCGACCTCAGAGAGAAGTGCACTGAAAGCTTGGGGGTTCCCCTTTTAAGGATTTCAGGAATGTGACAAAGGTCTGGGGTGTGGACTTGTTAAGTGGTCTCAAGTATTTTTGATGAGACATTAAGTTTCTCGTCAGTCTCTAGGTAATTCTGCAAAATTAGCTTAACAAGAAATTTACTGCTTGGCCCCCTCCCAGGGTAGCAGCTTCCTGGTTTGGGAGCATATCAATCAAGACTGTCTGCCTTTCCTCCAAGGTGGGCAGAGTTATTTGTTTGTTGTTTGCTAAAGAGCATCTTAAGAATTTTTCTGTTTAACTTCCTGGGTTTTTTCAAAATGCAATTTTGGCTTTAAGGTGGTATCTCCCTGTCTTTATTATGCTGTTTATAGGTGGGCCTTTTAGCAGGCTAGAGTAAATCTTACAATGGCACAATGAAGACGTGGGCTGTGCTCAGATACTTCCCTTTATCTGGGGAATACTCAAACATTCCAGGCCAAGTTGCTTCTAACCTTTTGAGCTTTAACTGATTACCTCATTAACTCTGAGTGTTTTCTGGCTTCTAGTTTTAACTGGTTAACTGAGTCCTTTGTAGGGGGCTTTACTGACCTTGTTCTCTTTCCATCCCACTCATATCTATTTTCCTGCCTAACATTAACAACAAAGTTTTTTTTCTCCTAAAGGAGTCAGATGAAGATTTTGCCAACCATAGTGACAATGATCGAAACCGGGTAAGCTTCATGTATTGAAGTGATTTGACTTTGAAATTTACTTGCAATGTAACATACATTCTAAATATATGCTAGAATTAACTTTTGAGTGGCTTATAAGAAAGTAAGCATTTATCTCTATTTACAACTAATTTTCCTTCAAGCATTTCATGTTTTTATGCTAAGTACTCCCCACTACATATTTCTCCAGTTTTGCTTTATGTTTTATTTTCTTTTTTCTTGGGAAACAAAAGATTTAAAAAGCAAAATTGGGAAACGAAGCCTCTGAAAGAAGACCTGGGTACCCAAACTGAATTGTTTCACATGAATCTTCCTCCCCTGTTTAAAATTTGAGACAATAGAGCAGTAATGTTAGGAACACTCAAAAGATGAAAATCTTCTAATCCTATTGCCTTAGCATAGTTGTCTTAATTTTTGTATACCTTTCTAAGGTATGTATGAAGTACTCTTTTCATATATGCATAGTTTATTTTCTACTCTCATATTTCCTACATATCATAAGGGTTTCCTTGTTATTGTCTTTGTAATTTCCTTTGCAAACTTCTGTATTCTAAGAATACTAATAAAATGGTGCTGTCGTAGTTCCTAAATGTAAATGGAAAACAGTTTATTTTTGAGACAGTGCTATATCCAGTCTTTTCACACATAAAAACCCTTTGCTTATGTGAACTGTTGCCTTAAGAATAAGGTGGTGTAGAGTTACATTAAAGGCTCTTGATACTATTATCTGGGGGACATTCCAGATTTCAGATCATGGGTAATGATTTTCCTACAATCTCATCATCACTGGGATTATGATTTTTGCTACCATAATATATGTGCAGTGGTGTACAGTAATCCTCCCTTATCCATGGATGACGTGCTCCAGGACCCCCAGTCTGAAGGGGGAAACTGCAGACAGTACTCAGTATGGTTTCAGGCATAACCCGAAACTGAACCCTAAGGTTTTTTTCCTGTATCTACATACACTAAAGTTTATAAATTAGGCACAGTAAGAGAGTAACAGCTAATAAAATTGAGCAATCATAACCAGATACTCTAATGAAAGTTGTGTGGATGTGGTCGCTCTCTCTCTGCAAATATCTTACTTTGCTGTACCTTCTTGTGATGATGTGAGATGGTAAAGTGCCGCACGATGAGGTGCAGTGAGATGAGGGGCGTGGGCCCTGTGATTTAGCGTCAGGCTGCTATCGATCTGTTGGTTCACAGGAGGGTCATCTGTTTCCACAGCAGGGCTGACCATGGGTAACTGAGACTGCAAACGTGAAACTGGGTCAGGGGGGGCTACTTTACTGAGGCCACCCTGATTTTGCATTTCAGCTTCCTAATTAGGAAATAATTTTTCACAAAAATTTTCAACTCTCAAATGAAGGATTTAGTATTTTTCGGTTGGTACTTATATTTTTTCCAGTTGTATTTACAAATGTTGATAGTCTCTATAATCTTAATTCTTCTTTAAAGGATATTTATTTCTATGAATTTACTACTGAGATTCATAGATTCAGACAGTTTTCCAAACTATACAATATAGTGATTAAAAAAGTATCGGCTTAACCCTTAGTATTGTTAAAGGGACACTGTTTTTGTGTGCCACAGCTAACCTCAATGTTCTAAGGATTAAATTAGTTAATAAAGAGCTTTAGCATAGTGCCTGGTTGTTTATTGATTTAAACATTAAAAAAAATTTTAATGCAAATTATCCATATCAGTGGTTGTTTTTATGAAAGCTAGAACTTAACCGTTAAGCTTAGTTTGAGCCTTCCAATCCTCCTCTTCTCGCACTCTCCAGAGGCGCCTGGTGGTGTGATCTGAAAGTGTCTATTTCCAGGTGTTTTCCTTTGCTTCCACAAATACATCTGCGTCCATAGAAACGGTGTAGTGGGCAGGGTGGCACACTGGGTTTCCCGTCGGCATTTTTTTCCCTCAGTGCTTTGGATGGTCCCTCCGGTTGTTACAGCTTATTCGTTTTAACTTAGCATTCTTATTAAGGTAAAACCCTATTTAGTGTATTCACTTCTGTAGTGATGGACATTGTTAGTATCTCAATATTTTGCTGTTCTTGCACTGAAATTAAGCCTTGAGTGTTAACTCATTCCAGCACCTTGACTGCTTCATAACTTCTGCTTTATCATCATCATTTAACAAGCTGCTTACCATTTTGCCTTCAAAGCGGAGTGGCAGTACCTCTTTTCAGCTTGGTGACCTTCTCTAATTGTTCTAACATGGTGGTTTATACTCGTAGCACACTGCACAGATGAGTGACGAAGAGGAGGAGGACGATGGTGGTGACATTTTCGCTGACTCTGAGAAGGAGGAGGAAGATACTGAGGACACTGAAGAAAATACTAGACCTGTAAGAAAGACTGGTATTTGCTATCTCGTGGCAAGGTTTTAGAAGTGGTACCTAGGCGTCATTTCTTTATTGTCATTTATGTTTAAAACTATCTCACTTTGCATACTTGTCATTTCATTTACACTTTTGAAAATAATG
>JAQQAC010014490.1:0-20494 GCA_029783875.1 Phataginus tricuspis | reverse complement strand
TTATTTTAAAAACTTAAAAAGCTTTAATATGCTACCAAAGGACACATGGAGTAACATTAGCTACACCAATAAGTGCTTCTGACACCAGGTGCCGCTCCACATTCTTCAAGAGGACCCAATGAAGAGGTGTTCATGCGATCTGCTGAGCACATGAAGAGAACCATGTGTGGAAAGGAAGACTCAGTATCAGGAAGATGCCAATTCTTCCTTTCACAGTTATGATAAAAAATACCACCAAGGATTTCTGGTGTGGAAGAGAGAGTGTAGACATGTTTCACTTGTTCTTCCTAAGTATAACCAACAACAGGATAACACAGAGCACAGGTGATAACCAGTGAACTCTGAAAGCTGGAAGCAAAGACAGGCTGGTGAGGGACCCCAGGACTAGAGGACTGACATAATGGCTACTGTCTCACCACACCACAACCCGCAGAAAGGTGACTGGGGGTCACTGTTTCCAGTCCCCAAGCTAGCAACAGAAGGCAGCCCATTCTTCCCCCAGAGGGACGAAGATCTGGCCGGCAACACCAGGTAAACAGCAGCACTGCAGGGGGATGAACTGGGAGGCCCACAGGCCAAGACAAGCCTCCCCCGCCCAGCCCCAGCAGGCGGCCCACCCTGGGGAGATTGCTCTGTTGCCTCAGGCGGTACCAGCAGAGGCCAGCGGCACCAGGCAGACCAAGCAGACCAAAACAGCACCACAAAGGCTCTGACATTCAACTGTCATTGGAAGTGCAGCCCACAGAGCAGCCCGGGACCTGCCCACTGAGCCTGAACAGGAGGACTACCTGCTGAAATGAGAAGTTACACAGGACCCAGACTGCCCTAACATAATAATCAAATGTGGAGGATGCAGCAGAAGATCACCTGTCATACCCCCATCCAGGAGAATTCTCATTTCAATGTGAAGAAGCAGCCGAGTGACACCAGTGCTGAAGTGAATCACATGTTGGAACCGTCTGACCAGTATCTGGAAGCAGCTGTTATGGAAATGCTTCCACAAGCAGCTGCAAATCCTATCATAATAACCAAAACATGGAAAGTTTCGTCAAAGAAATTGAAGAACCAAATGGAAATTACAGAACTGAAAAATAAAAGATATACCATATAATACAAGAAATGTTAAAGTTAAAATACAATTACAATAAGGAAAATTTAAAAGCTCCCTAGATGGGCTCAAAAGTAAAAGTAGAGATGGCAGAGGACAGAATCACAGGACTGGAGGTCCTATCAACAAACTTCATCCAGTCTGACAAACATAGAGAAACAGCCAAAAAACAAATGAACAGAGCCTCATGGACCTATGGGACAGAAACAGAAGGTCCAACATTTATATGATCTCACCAGGAAATTGGGATTGAAAAAAATAATAACGGAAGTTTCCCAAATCTGGTGAAAGAGATAAACTTACAGATTCAAGAAGATGAACAAAGCTCAGAGTAAAACTTAACAAAATCCACACCAAACTTCCAAAAACTAAAAGTCTTGAAAGCAGCTATAAGGAAATGCCAGGTTACTTATAGAGACAATACAAATGACGGTATATTTCTCCTCTGAAATCATGGAGGCCAGAAGGAAGTGGCATATTTTTGAAGTGCTGATGAAAACTGTCAGCTGTGGGTTCTTTGTCCAGTGAAACTATCCTTCAGAAATGAAGGGGGAAATAAAGACATTCTCAGAGGAAAACTGCAGGAATTGGTTGTTAGGATACCTATCTTAAAAAAACTAAAGAGTGTTCTTAAGCAGAAAGGAAATTATAAAATGAGAAATCTGGGACCATCAGCAAGAAAGAAAAAGACCAGAAATATGGATAGAATATCTTTTGAGATTTTAATATAATATTTGGTCAAATTTTTTAAAGCACCCACAGAACATCTACCAAGACAGAACGCATTTTGAATAATAAAGCACATCTCAATGAATCTAAAAGATTTGCAATTATAAGGGTATATTCTTAGAATACAAAACAACTAAACTAGAAATCAATAACAGATAAATAAGTACATTTTTGAGCATTTGGTAACTAAACGACATACTTCTAAATAATGGATAGGTCAAAGAGAAGTCTCAAAGGAAATATAAAAATGCATAGAACTGAATAAAATTTAAAATACAACATACGAAAATTTGTGAGGCGCACCTAACAGTGCAGTGAGACCAATGTATTGCACTGAATGTCCACATTAGAAATGATAAAAGGTCTCAAACCAATAATCTAAGAAAACTGAACAGTGAAAAATAACTTAAAACAAGCAAAGACCAGAAATAATAAAGAACAGAAAGCAAGGAAATTGAAAATTTGAAAAATGGAGAAAATCAATGAAACCAAAAGCTGGTTATTTGAAAAATATCAACAAAATTAAGTGCCTTCAAAAAATTTGCCCCCAAAACATGAAATTCTTTGAAAAACTGTAATATACCAAAATTCAGGAAAGGTGGAATAATACCAAAATGGTCCTATAACCACTAAAGAAATAGAATCTGTAATTATAAGATCGCCCCCCAAAAAAATCTCCAACGTCTGATGGTTTCACTGGAGATTATACCAGATATTCAAGAATCCATCCCAATTCTACACAACCTTTTCCAGAAAACAGAAAAATTGGGGACCCTTTCCAACTTATTTTATGAGGCCAGTATTACCTTGATATCAAAACCAAAAATAGTACGAAAACAACAACTGAAGACCAGTATTTCTCATGAACTTACATGTAAAATTCCTCAACAAAATAATATCAAACGAAATCTGACAACATATTAAAAAAATTATATACCATGACCAAGTGGGATTTATCCCAGGTACACTAGGCTGGCTCAACATTCAAAAATTAATCAGTGTAATCACTGTATCAAAAGGGTAAAGAATAAAGTTCATATGATTATATCAATTGACACTGAAAGACATATGACAAAATTCACCACCCATTCATGATTTAAAGAAAAAACACAAAGACACCTCTTGGTATGCTAGGAATAAAGAGGAACAGAGCACAAGAGGCACATCTAAAGAAAAAACAAACTAATAGCATATTTAACAGTGAAAAACACTGGGGACAAGACAGGATTTCCACTTAGAACTAGTTGTAGCAATTAGGAAAAAAGTAAAAAAATACATAGAAATAAAGAGCACACAGGTTGAGAAGGGAGAAATAAAATTGTCCTTATTTGTAGATAACATGACTGTCGACATAGAAAATCTCATATAATCTACTAAAAAAAACTTCCTAGAACTAATAAATGAGTTCAGCATAAATATAACAAAAAGTGAGTTCCGGGAAGATGGCAACGTGAACGAAGCGGCAGAACTTTCCTCCCAACATTATATTTATCCATGAAAACACAGGAAATGCAACTGTTCCTAAAAGAGAAACCAGAACACACAGGAAAGCGCACACCGTGCAGCCACACCTGAGAGGACTCGGCAGCTGGCAAGGCGGGTAAGAAACGGAACCGCGACCCGGCAGAACCCGAGCACTCCCCCACCCCAGCGCACCGGCGGGAGGAGAGGATTGAGAGCCAGGAGGGAGTGGAAGTGCAGGCCCAGGAGATAACCAGCCCCAGACCGGCCCCAGAAACGTGGGCGCACAAAGCGCGGTGTGGCGGAGACTGGAGAGACGGAGGGCACAGGGTCGCAGCAGGAACGCGCCTGTTTGCTCGCAGCTGGCTCAGGGAAGGAAAAAAGAGAAGAAAAAAAAAAGGAGGAAAGCGCGCGCTTTGTTTTGCATTGGTCTTAAAGAGACGGGAGTCCAGCAGAGAACCTCATCGCCGTGGCACACTCAGCCCAGCAGGCTGGGAGTTCTGGGGAGCGTCGGACCCCATAGCGGGTGACTAGGAAAGGGTAGCCATAATTAGGACTCCCACAGAGCTCAACAGCCTCCCATTCATTTTCACCCCGGCCACAGCTTTAAAGAGCCGTGCGGAGCGGCGCGACCACGGCTCTGGAATAGCGGAGCAACAGCGCCACCTACAGCATTCACAGAGAAACCACTCCCAGTGGGCGTTTTCTGGTGTTTCTTTTTATTTAGGTGTTGCTGCTTTTTCTTTTCCTTCCCTTTCCTTTTTTTCTCTCTCTTTTTACTTTTTTAAATTATTATTACTATTTTTTTCTTTTTCTTTTTCTCTCCTTTCTTCTCTTTCCTTTTTAAAGTCATAAAGAGCCCAGCTGACATACGTGACAACTGCCAACAACCGATTCTATAGTCATGAGAAGACAGAAGAATATGATACAGACAAAGCTTCAGACAAGCACCACCCCTGAGAGAGAATCTGAAGGAATGGACATGCACAGTCTTCCTGAAAAAGAATTCAAAATAAAAGTCATAGCCATGCTGACAGATCTACAGAAAAATGTGCAAGAGCTGAGGGAGGAAATGAGGAAAGAAAAGACAGAAATGAGACAAGCCATCGATGGGCTTAACAGCAGACTGGATGAGGTTCAAGACACTATCAATGAAATACAAAACAGGGAACAGGAATACAAAGAAGCTGAGTCAGAGAGAGATAAAAGGATCTCTAAGAATGAAAGAATATTAAGAGAATTGTGTGACCAATCCAAACGGAGCAATATTCGCATTATAGGAGTACCAGGGGAAGAAGAGAGAGAAAAAGGGATAGAAAGTGTCTTTGAAGAAATAATTGCTGAAAACTTCCCCACACTGGGGAAGGAAATAGTCTCGCAGTCCATGGAAGCCCACAGATCTCCCAACACAAGGGACCCAAGGAAGACAACACCAAGGAACATAATAATTAAGATGGCAAAGGTCAAAAATAAGGACAGAGTATTAAAGGCAGCTAGAGAGAGAAAAAAGATCACCTACAAAGGAAAACCCATCAGACTGTCATCAGACTTCTCAACAGAAACCTTACAGGCCAGAAGAGAATGGCATGATATATTTAACGTAATAAAACAGAAGGGCCTCGAACCAAGAATACTGTATCCAGCACGATTATCATTTAAATATGACAGAGGGATTAAACAATTTCAAGACAAAGGAAAGTTGAGAGAGTTTGCCTCTCATAAACCACCACTACAGGATACCTTAAACGGACTGCTCTAGAGGGAAGTACCCCTAAGGCTAAAAAGACGTCACCAGAGAAAATAAAATCATAGCAAAGAAAGCAGACCATCCAAATACTAACTAAAGGCAAAGAATAAAACACCTAATATATAAAGAAAGGAGAAGGAAGAATAGGAAGGGAGAGATAAAGAAACATCAGATGGCGTTCACAATAACTTAACAAGAACGTTGTAAGATTCTTAGATAGTAAAGAAGAAACCCTTGAACTTTGGCAACCACGAACCTAAAGACAGCAATGGCAATAAGTACATATCTATCAATAATCACCCTAAATGTAAATGGACTGAATGCACCAATCAAAAGACACAGAGTAACAGAGTGGATAAAAAAGCAAGACCCATCTATATGCTGCTTACAAGAGACTCACCTCAAACCCAAAGATATACACAGACTAAAAGTGAAGAGATGGAAAAAGATATTTCATGCAAACAACAAAAGAAAAAAGCAGGCGTTGCAGTACTTGTATCTGATAAAATAGACTTCAAAACAAAGAAAGTAGCAAGAGATAAAGAAGGACATTACATAATGATAAAGGGGTCAGTCCAACAAGAAGATATAACCATTATAAATATATATACACCCAACACAGGAGCATCAGCATATGTGAAACAAATACTAACAGAAGTGAAGGAGGAAATAGACAGCAATGCAATTATTTTAGGAGACTTCAACACACCACTCACTCCAAAGGATAGATCAACCAGGCAGAGGATAAGTAAAGACACAGAGGCACTGAACAACACACTAGAACAGATGGACCTAACAGATATCTACAGAATTCTGCACCCAAAATCAGCAGGATACACATTCTTCTCAAGTGCACATGGAACATTTTCCAGAATAGACCACATACTAGGCCACAAAAAGAACCTCAGTAAATTCAAAAACTATTGAAATCCTACCAACCAACTTCTCAGATCACAAAGGTATAAAACTAGAAATAAATTTTAGAAAGAAATCAAAAAGGCTCACAAATACATGGACATTTAACAACATTCTCCTAATGAATCAATGGGTTAACGACCGAATCAAAACAGAAATCAAAGAATATATGGAGACTAATAACAACAACACAAAGCCACAACTTCTGTGGGACGCAGCAAAGGCAGTTCTAAGAGGAAAGTATACTGCAATCCAGGCCTATTTAAAGAAGGAAGAGCATTCCCAAATGAACAGTCTAAAGACACAATTATTGAAACTGGAAAAAGAAGAACAAATGAGGCCCAAAGTCACCAGAAGGAGAGACATAATAAAGATCAGAGAAGAAATAAATAAAATTGAGAAGAATAAAACAATAGAAAAAAAATCAATGAAACCAAAAGCTGGTTCTTGAAAAAATAAACAAAATAGATAAACCCCTAGCCAGACTCATTAAGAGAAAAAGAGACTCTACACACATAAACAGAATCACAAATGAGAAAGGAAAAATAACGACGGTCCCCACAGAAATACAAAGAATTATAAGAGAATATTACGAGCATCTATATGCTAACAAGCTCCAAAACCTAGAAGAAATGGACAAATTCTTAGAAAAATACAGCCTTCCAAGACTCACCAAGCAGGAAACAGAAAAACTAAACAGACCAATCACCAGCAACGAAATTGAATCGGTAATCAAAAAACTACCCAAGAACAAAACCCCCGGACCTGAAGGATTCACCTCTGAATTCTACCAGACATATAGAGAAGAAATAATACCCATTCTCCTTAAAGTTTTCCAAAAAATAGAAGAGGAGGGAATACTTCCAAACTCTTTCTATGAAGCCAGCATCACTCTAATACCAAAACCGGGCAAAGACCTCACTAAAAAAGAAAACTACAGACCAATATCCCTGATGAACGTAGATGCAAAAATACTCAACAAAATATTAGCAAACCAAATTCAAAAGTACATCAAGAGGATCATACAGCATGATCAAGTGGGATTCATCCCAGGGATGCAAGGATGCTACAACATTCGAAAATCCATCAACATCATCCATCACATCAACAAAAAGAAGAACAAAAACCACATGATCATCTCCATAGATGCTGAAAAAGCATTTGACAAAATTCAGCATCCATTCATGATTAAAACTCTCAACAGAATGGGTATAGACGGCAAGTACCTCGACATCATAAAGGTTATATATGACAAACCCACAGCTAACATCATACTTAATAGCAAGAAGCTGAAAGCTTTTCATCTAAGATCGGGAACAAGACAGGGGTGCCCACTCTCTCCACTGTTATTCAACATAGTACTGGAGGTCCTAGCCACAGCAATCAGACAAAGCAAAGACATACAAGGCATCCAGATTGGTAAAGAAGAAGTCAAATTGTCACTATTTGCAGATGATATGATACTGTACATAAAAAACCCTAAAGACTCCACTCCAAAACTACTAGAACTAATATCTGAATTCAGCAAAGTTGCAGGATATAAAATTAACACACAGAAATCTGTTGCTTTCCTATACACTAATGATGAACTAACAGAAAGAAATCAGAAAAAGAATTCCATTCACAATTGCATCTAAAAGAATAAAATACCTAGGAATAAACCTAACAAAGGAAGTGAAAGACTTGTACTCTGAAAACTACAAGACACTCCTAGGAGAAATTAAGGAAGACACTAACAAATGGAAATGCATCTCATGCTCTTGGCTAGGAAGAATAAATATTGTCAAAATGGCTATACTACCTAAAGCAATCTACAGATTCAATGCAATCCCTATCAAACTACCAACGGCTTTCTTCAATGAACTGGAACAAATAATTCTAAAATTCATATGGAACCACAAAAGACCCCGAATAGCCAAAGCAATCCTGAGAAGGAGGAATAAAACAGGGGGAATTACGCTCCCTGACTTCAAGCTCTACTACAAAGCCACGGTAATCAAGACAATTTGGTACTGGCACAAAAACAGACCCACAGACCAGTGGAACAGAATAGAAAATCCAAACATTAACCCAAACACCTACAGTCAATTAATATTTGATAAAGGAGCCTTGGATATGCAATGGGGAGATGACAGCCCCTTCAGCAGCTGGTGTTGGAAAAAGTGGACAGCTACATGTAAGAGAATGAAATTGGACTACTGTCTAACCCCATACACAAAGATAAACTCAAGGTGGATCAAAGACCTCAATGTAAGTCATGAAACCATAAAACTCTTAGAAAAAAACATAGGCAAAAATCTCTTGGACATAAACATGAGCGACTTTTTCACGAACATATCCCCCCGGGCAAGGGAAACAAAAGCAAAGTGAACAAGTGGGACTATATCAAGCTGAAAAGCTTCTGTACAGCAAAGGACACCATCAGTAGAACAAAAAGACATCCTACAGTATGGGAGAATATATTCATTAGTGACATATATTATAAGGGGTTGTCATCCAAAATATATAAAGAACTCATGCACCTTAACAAACAAAAAGCAAATAATCCAATTAAGAAATGGGCAGAGGACATGAATAGACACTTCTCTAAAGAAGAAATTCAGATGGCCAACAGGAACATGAAAAGATGCTCCACATCACTAAACATCAGAGAAATGCATATTAAAACCACAATGAGATATCACCTCACACCAGTGAGGATGGCCAACATCCAAAACACAAACAACAACAAATGTTGGCGACGATGTGGAGAACAGGGAACCCTCCTACACTGTTGGTGGGAATGCAAATTAGTTCAACCATTGTGGAAAGCAGTATGGAGGTTCCTCAAAAAACTCAAGATAGAAATACCATTTGACCCAGGAATCCCACTCCTAGGAATTTACCCTAAGAATGCAGCAGCCCAGTTTGAAAAAGATATATGCACCCCTATGTTTATCGCAGCACTATTTACAATACCCAAGAAATGGAAGCAACCTAAGTGTCCATCAGTAGATGAATGGATAAAGAAGATGTGGTATATATACACAATGGAATATTATTCAGCCATAAGAAGAAAACAAATCCTACCATTTGCAACAACATGGATGAAACTAGAGGGTATTATGCTAGGTGAAATAAGCCAGGCAGAAAAGGACAAGTATCAAACGATTTCACGCATATGTGGAGTATAAGAGGAAAGAGAAAAACTGAAGGAACAAAACAGCAGCAGAGACACAGAACCCAAGAATGGACTAACAGTTACCAAAGGGAGAGGGACTGGGGAGGATGGGTGGGAAGGGAGGGACACGGGGCGAAAAGGGGCATTATGATTAGCAGGCACAATGTAGGGGGGGCACAGGGAGGTCTGCACAACTCAGAAGACAAGTAGTGATTCTATAGCATCTCACTACGCTGATGGACAGTGACTCTAATGGGGTATGTGGGGTGGACTAGATGAAGTGGGGAGCTTGGTAACCAAAATGTTGCACATATTATTGTAGACTAATGATACCAAAATAATAATAATAAAAAGTGCTCTGTGCAAACTGAATTGGACGTCAGTACTGAGTTTTGTCTTACACACAGAAAGAGTTGAATTTTTTTGCTCATTAGCAAGGAAGCATGTTACCTGCTGAGCGTTGTTCCATTACATGAGATGTGTCTTTACTCCTCCTGGCAGGACAAAGCACCCTAGGGTCCCGCGGATGTAGATATGGCTGAGTCCCATCCCCACAGCCTGGCATTCATGTATCACCCTGGGTTTGGACACATGGGGTTTTAGTTAAAATCTGCTCTGTGAAAAAAGCCCAGCGTCTTTAAAATATGAATACGATCCTGTGTCTCCTTCCCTAATTTTATGCAGAGAGAACACTCCATGTTCCTGCTTTCCACCTTACCCGCATTTCAGGTGAGTCATAGAAAGAGACAGGTCCTCTAAAGCTCACCAGCTCAAGTGTAACATTGCTTTTCAGATGCCCAAACTGTCCCTAAGCACGGGATTTTAGAGGAGTCTTTTCAGCTAAGAAGGTAAACCTCCTCTATTTACATTTGTCACCATAGAAGAAACCATGTTCTCCAGAGCTGCCCCAGTCCCCGTGCCCCACCGCCCAGCGTGTGCGCAGTGTCTGTGGGCTGCTCCCAGGGAGGGAGTGGAAGTACACCCCGCGAAATAACCAGCCCCGGTGATCTGTGCCAGGACTGCTGACACATATCGCGCAGTGCATCGGATATTGGAGAGGCAGAAGGTGCAGGTTTTGAGCTGGGGACGTGCCCGGGTCCATGCAGCTGGCGCCCCCGGACAAGAGAAAAGCACGCAGTGTCTTTAGCGGTCTTGGAGAGGCGGGGGCCCAGCAAGGGAACACGATCGCCCCGGCATGCTCAGCCCAGCGGGCTGGGAGTCCAGAGGAATTTGGGACCCCTTGGCTGGCGACTGGGAAAAGGTACCCACACTAAAACATTACACAGAGAAAAACAGCCTCCCATTCGTTCCCACCCCGGCCAGAGCTACAAAGAGCGGCGCGGCCGTGGCTGCAGAATAGTGGAGCAACAGCACCACATACAGCATCCTTACAGAATATACTCCTGGTGGGCGTTTTTTTTTCTATTTTCCCCTTTTTAAAATTTTCTTTTCTTTCTATCTTTTTTTCTCTTTTCTTTCTCTTCCTTCCTTTTTTTTTGTTTTTGTTTTTGTTGGGGTTTTTTTTGTTTTTCTTTTTTTAAGTCTTAAAGAGCCCAGCTGACATACGTGGCACCTACTGCGACCACTTCTATCACCATGAACAGACAGAGGAATACGGTCCAGACAAAGATCACCCAGACCCAGACAACCCCAGAGGGGGAGCCTGACGGGATGGAAATACAAAATCTTCCTGAAAAAGAATTCAGAATAAAAGTCATAACCATGCTGATGGATCTACAGAGAAATATGCAAGAGCTGAGGGAGGAAGTGAGGGAAGTCAGGAAAGACAATGCAGAAATGAGACAAGCCATCGACGGGCTTAGCAGCAGACTGGATGAGATGCAAGAGATGGTTAATGGAATAGAAATCAGAGAACAGGAATACAGAACATCCGAGGCAGAGAGAGATCTCTAGGAATGAAAGAATATTAAGAGAACTGTGTGACCAATCCAAACGGAACAATATTCGCATTATAGGAGTACCAGAGGAAGAAGAGAGAGAAAAGGGATACAAAGTATCTTTGAAGAAATAATTGCTGAAAACTTCTCCATGCTGGGGAAGGAAATACTCTCCCAGTCCACGGAAGCCCACAGATCTCCCAACACAAGGGACCCAAAGAAGACAACACCAAGACACATAATAATTAAAATGGCAAAGATCAAAGATAAGGACAGAGTATTAAAGGCAGCTAGAGAAAGAAAAGAGATCACCTACAAAGGAAAACCCATCAGACTATCATTAGACTTCTCAACAGAAACCTTACAGGCCAGAAGAGAATGGCATGATATATTTAACATAATGAAACAGAAGGGCCTCAAACCAAGAATATTGCATCCAGCACAATCATCATTTAAATATGACAGAGGGATTAAACAATTTCCAGACAAACAAAACCTGAGAGAATTTGCCTCCCATAAACCACCTCTACAGGACATCTTAAATGGACTGCTCTAGAGGGAAGCACTCCTAAGGCTAAAAAGATGTCACGAGAGAAAATAAAATCATAGCAAAGAAAGCCAACCATCCAAATACTAAAACACCTAGTGTATAAAGAATGGAGGAGGAAGAATAAGAAGGGAGAGAAAGAAACATCAGACTGTATTTACAATAACTTAACAAGAAAATTAAGTTAGACTGTTAGATAGTAAAGAAACAACCCTTGAACCTTTGGTAACCACAAATCTAAAGCCAGCAATGGCAATAAGTACATATCTATAGATAATCACCATAAATGTAAATGGACTGAATGCACCAATCAAAAGACACACTTACTGAATGCATAAAAAAGCAAGACCCATCTATATGCTGCCTACAAAAAACTCACCTCAAACCCAAAGATGTACACAGACTAAAGGTGAAGGGATGGAAAAAGATATTTCATGCAAACAACAAGGAGAAAAAAGCAGGTGTTGCAGGACTTGTATCAGACAAAATAGACTTCAAAACGAAGAAAGTAGCAAGAGATAAGGAAGGACATTACATAATGATAAAGGGGTCAGTCCAACAAGAGGATATAACCATTTTAAATATATATGCACCCAACAAAGGAGCGCCGGCATATGTGAAACAAATACTAACAGAATTAAAGGAGGAAATAGAAACAATACAGTCATTTTAGGAGACTTCAACACACCACTCACTACACAGGACAGATCAACCAGACACAAAAATAAGTAAAGATACAGAGGCACTGAACAATACACTACAACAGATGGACCTAACAGACATCTACAGAACTCTACACCAAAAAGCAACAGGATACACATTCTTCTTAAGTGCACATGGAACATTTTCCAGAATAGACCACATACTAGGCCACAAAAAGAACCTCAGTAAATTCAAAAATATTGAAATTCTACCAAACAACTTCTCAGATCATAAAGGTATAAAACTAGAATTAAATTTTAGAAAGAAAACAAAAAGGCTCACAAATACATGGAGACTTAACAACATTCTCCTAATTAATCAATGGGTTAACAACCAAATCAAAACAGAAATCAAAGAATATATCGAGACAAATGACAACAACACCACAAAGCCACAACTTCTGTGGGACGCAGCAAAGGCAGTTCTAAGAGGAAACTATATTGCAATCCAAGCCTATTTAAAGAAGGAAGAACACTCCCAAATGAACAGTCTAAAGACACAATTACTGAAATTGGAAAAAGAAGAACAAATGAGGCCCCAAGTCACCAGAAGGAGGGACATAATAAAGATCAGAGAAGAAATAAATAAAATTGAGAAGAATAAGACAATAGAAAAAAATCAATGAAGCCAAGAGCTGGTTCTTTGAAAAAATAAACAAAATAGATAAACCCCTTGCCAGACTCATTAAGAGAAAAAGAGAATCTACACACATAAACAGAATCACAAATGAGAAAGGAAAAATAACGACGGACCCCACAGAAATACAAAGAATTATAAGAGAATATTATGAGAATCTATATGCTAAAAAGCTGGAAAACCTAAAAGAAATGGACTTCTTATAAAAATACAACCTTCCTAAACTGCCCAAACAAGAAACAGAAAAACCAAACAGACCAATCATCAGCAACAAAATTGAAGCAGTAATCAAAAAACTGCCCAAGAACAAAATCCTCGGACCAGAGGGATTCACCGCTGAATTCTACCAGACATATAGAGAAGAAATAACACCCATTCTCCTTAAAGTTTTCCAAAAAATAGAAGAGGAAGGATTACTTCCAAACTCATTCTATGAAGCTAGCATCACTCTAAAACCAAAACCTGGCAAAGACCTCACCAAAAAAGAAAACTACAGACCAATATCCCTGATGAACGTAGATGCAAAAATACTCAACAAGATATTAGCAAACCGAATTCAAAAATACATCAAGAGGATCATACAGCATGATCAAGTGGGATTCATCCCAGGGATGCAAGGATGCTACAACACTGGAAAATCCATCAACATCATCCACCATTTCAACAAAAAGAAGAACAAAAACCACATGATCATCATAGATGCTGAAAAAGCATTTGACAAAATACAGCATCCATTCATGATTAAAACTCTCAACAAAATGGGTATAGACAGCAAGTACCTCAACATCATAAAGGCCATATATGACAAACCCACAGCTAACATCATACTTAACAGCGAAAAGCTGAAAGCTTTTCATCTAAGATCGGGAACAAGACTGGGATGCCCACACTCCCCACTATTATTCAACATAGTACTGGAGGTCCTAGCCACGGCAATCAGACAAAACAAAGACATACAAGGCATCCAGATTGGTAAAGAAGAAGTCAAATTATCACTATTTGCAGATGACATGATATTGTCCATAAAAAACCCTAAAGACTCCACTCCAAAACTACTAGAACTAATATCTGAATTCAGCAAAGTTGCAGGATACAAAATTAACACACAGAAATCTGTTGCTTTCCTATACACTAACGATAAACTAACAGAAAGAGAAATCAGAAAAACAATTCCATTCACAATTGCATCAAAAAGAATAAAATACCTAGGAATAAACCTAACGAAGGAAGTGAAAGACCTATACTCTGAAAACTACAAGACATTCCTAAGAGAAATTAAAGAGGACACTAACAAATGGAAATTCATCCCATGGTCTTGGCTAGGCAGAATAAATATTGTCAAAATGGTTATACTACCTAATGCAATCTACAGATTCAATGCAATCCCTACCAAAATCCCAACAGCTTTCGTCAATGAACTGGAACAAATAATGCTAAAATTCATATGGAACCAGAAAAGACCCCGAATAGCCAAAGCAATCCTAAGAGGAAGGAATCAAACAAGGGGAATTACGCTCCCTGACTTCAAGCTCTACTCCAAAGCCACAGTAATCAAGACAATTTGGTATTGGCACAAAAACAGACCCACAGACCAGTGGAACAGAATAGAAAATCCAAACATTAACCCAAACATATACAGTCAATATTTGATAAAGGAGCCTTGGATATACAATGGGGAGATGACACCCTCTTCAGCAGCTGGTGTTGGAAAAACTGGACAGCTACATGTAAGAGAATGAAACTGGACTACTGTATAACCCCATACAGAAAAGTCAACTCAAATGGATCAAAGACCTGAATGTATGTCATGAAACCATAAAACTCTTACAAAAAAAACACAGGCAAAAATTTCTTAGACATAAACATGAGTGACTTCTTTATGAACTTATCTCTCCACGCAAGAGAAACAAAAGCAAAAATGAACAACTGGGACTATATCAAGCTGAAAATCTTCTGTACAGCAAAGGACACCATCAGTAGAAAAAGACATCCTACAGTATGGGAGAATATATTCATAAATGACGTATCCGATAAGGGGTTGACATCCAAAATATATAAAGAACTCATGCACCTCAACAAACATAAAGTAAATAATCCAATTAAGAAATGGGCAGAGGACATGAATAGACACTTCTCCAAAGAGGAAATTCAGATGGCCTATGTTTATTGCAGCACTATTTACAATAGCCAAGAAATGGAAGCAACCTAAGTGTCCATCAGTAGATGAATGGATTAAGAAGATGTGGTACATATACACAATGGAATATTATTCAGCCATAAGAGAAAACAAATCCTACCATTTGCAACAACATGGATGGAGCTAGAGAGTATTGTGCTCAGTGGAATAAGCCAAGCCAAAAAAGACAATACCAAATAATTTCACTCATATGTGGAGTATAAGAACAAAGAAAAAAACTGAAGGAACAAAACAGCAGCAGACTCACAGAACTCAAGAACAGACTAATAGTTATCAAAGGGGAAGGGACTCGGGTGGATGGGTGGGAAGGGAGGGACAAGGGGGAAAAAGGGGCATTATGATTAGCAGATGTAACATTGGAGGGGCACGGGGAGGGCTGTACAACTCAGAGAAGACAAGTACTGACTCTATAGCATCTCAGTACGCTGATGGACAGTGACTGTAATGGGGTTGGTGGGGGGGACCTGATGAAGAGGGGGTAGTTTAATCACCATAATATTGCACCTGTAATTGTAGGTTAATGATACCAAAATAAACTATTTAAAGAAAAGAAAGAAAAAGAATACACACTTACCAAACAGGCCTATTGATAGTATAATGATAAAGTGTTAGGGGTAATAATACATTATTATTACTAAAACTTTAATCATTACTTCACAGAGTATGCAAAGATTTCTTGTCTTGAGCAAGATAATGTGCAGTTTAGCCTAAAACAAATACCACCAACAGATTTGATTTGGGAGGAGCCCTTCCCTCTGTCTTGGGGGCACACTGACTGTTGAATTAAAGGTAGCTCCCAACTGTGGTTTACTAAAGAAAGAGAAACATCCTGCTCAGGGATTGACTAGCAAATGACTTCCCGTTATCCATATGCTTATTTTGATTCTGTTCTGGCCATGCAAATGAAGCTTTATCTTAGGAAAATTCTTTCTTTTTTTTTTTTCAGAAAAAATCTTTATCTGTTCTGAGCATCACACAACCCTTGATGCAAGTATAACTTTCTGATTCCAGAGTTTTATAAAATGACACTCAGGATAATTAAACGTCCTCCCAGGTCACTGGGCTGGTGAGTAGTACGAGTGGGGCTTGAGCTCAGGCTTCCCTCGTCCTCTTTGCTCTCCTCACTACCACCCGGGTATCTCTTAACTGCTTCTCAAAGCGGGGTCTCCAAAGATATATTTACTTGCCTGTAGGTAAAATCACAGTTTCCAACTGGTGTGGTTACAAATAATTGAGGTTGCCAGAATTGTAGACTTCCTAAGCACATCAGACGTAATTATCATGCTAGCAAAGCCCTCTTACTTTGAGGATTCGTTTTTCTTTTTTCTTTTATTGATAGATACCATCAGAACTGAAATGTTCACACAGAATCATATAGTGAATAGGGCTGGGAAGAGTGACCAGTGGCTACTGAACTGAAGTTGACAGTGATACGCAGTGATGATTTTATAAAAGATACTACGGGTTAAGATGCACTGCATGTAACTGGCATTTGTCCCTAGCTGTCTCTCTCGCTCCTCACCAACACGCCAATATATCTCTTCTTGTGTGATAATAGCTCTCTGTTATTTGATATAAAATGCTATTTTAAGAGTGTTAAAATGCTATCATATTCCTGCAGATAGAATTATATATGTGTGTGTGTACGTGAGCATGTATCCCATTAAATTAGATCCTCAAAGGCGTCCAGAGGATAAGGGGGCAGAAACCCATGAGACCTGAAATCTTGCAAGACTTGCATTTGTTTGGATGATAGGAAACTGGTCCAGCACAGGCTTCTGGGAGTAATTTCTCAGAGTTTGCTGAGCATATTCATGAGTGGCAAATTATCAACGCTCAGGTTAGTCTGACAGGTTCAGAAGGCAAGGATGGTGACCCATTGACTCTCAGCCTTTTTTTTTACTGTTCCTATTCAAAGCTTGAGAGGCTTACATGCAGTCAGTTTAAAATCCATTGTGTCTTAGTTTCACCGTAAGAAAGAAAATTAAAATTCTCCTAAGCTAGTAATATTTAGAATCCTTTCATTTTGTTTTGTCATGGCTTTCGGAGATAAACACACTTGTAGAGCACAAAATCAGACACATCCCTTGCTGTGGTCATTAAACGCTTAACACAGTCATGTTGATTAAAACTTTATTATCAGACTCTGTGGAGGTCGTCCTTCCTTGTAAACTGTGACTTTTGGCTGCGCTGAATGCTGTTACCTCCCTACCCCCTAACGAACCAGGGGAAGTTCACAATTGCTAAACCCACTGATGATCTTTCCAACTTCATCTTTTCTGACTTACCTGCTTCCCTTGACGGGCTTGGCCCGTTCCTCCGGCGACGCGGCGACCTCCGCGGGCAGCCCCGGGTCTCCTGACACCGCACGGGCCGCCGGCTCTCAGGATCTCCCGCTGGTTTTCCTCCTCGGTCCCCCAAGCTCTTCCTGTCGGGCGCGTCCGCCTCCACGGCGGCCTGTCTGCACTCCGTCTCCGGATGAGCTCCCAGCACGCACGGCCTGGCAGGCTCTGAGGAGCTCTGGCCTCACGCCTCCAGCCCGGCCCGCGCCCTCCTCCACCGCGTTCCAGGCCTGAGATCCAGACCCGAAGTCCCCGTGTCCACCCCGGGACGTGTCCGGGCCAGCGCGTCCCCTTCGGGGCCTTCGGCCAAGCTCCGCCTGCCTCCCTGCAGGCCAGCGCCGCCCGGCCGAGCTCGGCCCGCACGTGCCCGCGCCTCGGGCCCGCCCCTCGCTCAGCCCGCCTCGCTGTCGCGGGGCTCCCCGGGCCGCAGGGCTTTCCGCGCCTCCTCGGCCGCCCTGACGCGGGACGCCGTCGGTCTGGGCCCGCGGCTGGGCTCCTTCCCCGCCGCCCGTGATCGGTCCTCAGCACAGTGTCTGGGGGGGTCTCGGTGAAAAGGGAGTCAGGGCCCGTTCATCTCCGCCCAGGCCCCTCCGCGCTCCCGCCTCACTCAGACTGAGAGCCCCGGGTCCGGCACGGACTTAAACCTGTACAACAGGCGGGACGCCCGGGCCTGGCTGCCCCCCGCCCCGTCCGCCCCGCCCTCCAGCTCCGGGCCGGCCTCTGCGGTCCCAGGCGCGTCCCACCCCGGGGCCTCGGCTCGCCGGCCCCCCTCTTGGGGATTCCGTCCCCCCACACCTCCCGGGTTGCCGTGCCCGCGTCCTCCCGGCGCCTGCTCAAGCGCTACTTCCGGAGGTGGGACTTCCGCCCTCGTTCTTTGAAACCGCCCCCCCTCCCCTCCCTTCCTGGCATCCCCGACCTCTGGGCTTCTCTCCAGGCCTCCTTCTCAGCCGTCAGCCCGCCGCTCCACCGGCTTCAGCTGTCGGGGGTCTGAAGGCAGGGATTTTTCCCAGTGGTGTTACACTGCTGTGTCCCCAGGCCTGGGGTAGTTCAGGTAGTCAGTAAATGTATATTAGTTGATATCAGTACATCTCAAAATGCAATCATAAGTTTAACATTTTTAAAAAGTATTTTTTCATATCCATACATATTATTGAAGAAAAAAATCATTCTACACATAATGTGTGTATGATCTTCGTTTTCTCTATCAAAAAAGCAGAACATGTCATACACTGCTCAGGGGCTTCTGAAGCATGTTTCACTGGCTTCACTTACATTTATTGTATCTTCTGTATTTTCTTTTTTTATACTTTTTGCTGAGCTGTTATGAAAAACCTTTTCTTCAAATTTAATATTAACTTTATTACCTCCTGATTTCATCTTTCCAAATGTAATTTACACTTTTCACTGAAATAAATGTTTTTAAATACTTTAAAGTCATGATATGAGTTAAACACTAATTTTGAGAAGGGGCAAACATTGCATATGAGAAGATTAAAGGTAAAATTGAAGCTAGAAATCTAATATGTGATCTAATAATACAGTTACATGTAAAATATAAAGGAATTATAAGGATTATGTAACTTCAACACAACCTTCTTTTTTACACTACACACACACAACACACAGACTGTGAACAGAGACGCTTCTAGATTGTAAAGCCATGCTCACATCTCCCCCAAACTGAGCTTTTTTGTTTAGCTCCTTTAATCGTCTCACAGAAGTAAAAATAAAATAAAATAGAGGGGGAGGGGCAAGGAGGAGGGATAAAGAGGGAGAGAGAAAAGTGGGGGCGGGGGGTAAACATCTTTGTCAGAACAAAAGAGCAAGATTTTAGAAAAATATGATGTAATGAAGGTAACGGAATCTGGATCCAAATGTCTGGGTTAACACTCCCGCCCTGGCAGTTACTAGCGTGGATATCCGCAGGTGCCTGGCCTTAGTTTTCTATGCGATTAGGTGGATCGGGCAATAGAATTTACATAATAGGATCATTTATGAGATGAAATGACTTAATGTTTAAGAAATGCTTACTAAATGCCTGGCATATAGTAAGTGTTAAATAAATGTTTGATGACTAAATATTTTGGGAAAGAAAATATATTCAAATCAAGATATATTTTACTGGTAGAGGAAAACATAGAGGCAACTTTGATTACTGTTTAAGCACCATAAAGCAAAAATCTTGCCTAGATAGAAAATATTTAGGTCAAGAAGAAATTACTTTTTCCTTTTTCTCTCTGCATTTGTCACTCTTTATGCTGTACCACAGTTAATTGATAACACCCTTCAACTCTTCTATGTGCTGGAGATCCTGTGAGAATGTCCTTCCGCATATCCTCACCCAACAGCACTTGAATATATATAGAAATTGACTCAGGACCTTTTCGGTGAAGAATTCCAGTGATGATAGAGGCTGGGTATTACCACATTTTAATATTTAAGATTACTTTTATTTTTCTCCATTGTGTAGTTGCAAACACTGAAATTTCAGAAACAAAAGTGAAGAAAATTCCTCTAATATGTGTCTTAATTACACAAAAATGAATTGTATAATTTACATTTACTTTTATTAAAGTGGCTGTTTGATACATTCACCTCCCAATTTTCATTTGCACATTTTTTTAAACTGAGATAATTTAGCCAAAGGTAGACTAACCACAAAGTACCCTAGTACTTTATTCAGAGTGTGAACTTTCAGGATGCTCATATTCCAGACATCATTATTGGACAAAAGAAGAATGAAATGTATGTCCATTTCCAGACACATCACCTTTATGCTCTAGTTTCTGTGCCTTCTGATAAAAACTTAAAAAAAACTGCTATCTAAATGAAAACAAGCCCCATCATATTAAAATCCAAGGTAAACCATGGTATTAACAGTTTTACAGATAAATTTCAATATAACTACTTAAAAATGTAGATAATGTATTATAACCTCAAAAATAATTTTAATCTTCTCTTACAGTCTTATCTGTTATATTTATTAGCAAATGCTTATTACTTTGTGACTTTATTTGCATGAAAACACAAACCCCAAAGATTGTTGCTAATG
>JAQQAC010014488.1:1101-24986 GCA_029783875.1 Phataginus tricuspis | reverse complement strand
CATTACTCTTCTGTTTCTTGCTCCACTCTCTCTCTTATCTATACTGTACATAAATACTAGAATCCTCAACATAATTTAAGTTTACTTTCCTTGAACCAAGAAACACATGTCACTAAAAAGGTTTTTAGTTAAATAAATTTTACAAATATGGTAAACACACATACCTTCAAGTTTTGTTATTTTAGTCATTTTAAGGATACAGCTCAGTACTAACTGTATTCACCCTGTTGTATAATGTCCATAACATTTTTATCTTGTAAAAATGAAACTCTCTACCCATTAAACAACTTCCATTTCTCTCTGCCCTCAGTCCCTGGCACCCAGCTTTCTACTTCATTTCCATGAGTCTGGCTATTCTAGATACCTCATGTGAGGGGGACCATGCAGCACCTGTCTGTGTGTGACTGGGTCATTTCACTTAGCTAATGCCCTCAAGGCTCATCTGTTTTGTAGTTGTGTCAGAAAATGCTTCTTTTGAAAGGCAGAATAATATTCCACTCTGGATAGATAGCACATTTTGTGTACTTACTCATCTGTTGATGTACATTTGGTTTTCTTCCACCTTTTCTCTATTGTGAATAGTGCTGCTATCAACATTGGTCCCTGCTTACAATTCTTTTGGACATATTCTTGGAAGTAGAACTGCTTTAAAATAATTTGGAATATCTAATAAATACAGGTATTTTTGATGCATTTAAAGAAAAGAATAGTCCATCTCAGATTCTCATATATATTCTTAATATGCATATCACTTAAGACTATACTTCTGAGAAGTGTTTGAATCAGCTGAGAACATCTTGATATAAGAAGTTTTGAAAGTTTATTTTAAAACATTTTGCTAAGTAAACCTCAATGCTAATTGAAGAAAGGATACATTCTAAAAAAAATTCCCAAACACATTGAGTATTCCTACCACTTTGGGAACAGTATACTAACTTAAGTTTAGTTCACTTTGTTCTGAACTCCAATTTGGGCATATTTGATACGAAAGTAAAAAATTAAGATAAGCAGACAACAGAAGCACATGTATCCTCTGTTCTGAATGAATTAAAAATCCTTGGATGGATTTTCTCTTGCCATGTGCATAAAAGAAGAATTAAAGAGTTGACTAAAGAAGTCTATAGAGATTTCTAACAAAGTCATAATTTCATCATCACAGTAAAAATTAGACAGAATATCCACAAATACTCACTCGAATTCTTTGCAGGGTATCATCATGTTCAAACGGTGACCTTTAAATTACTAGATTTAATGGTGTTAAATCAATAGAAAAAAAACTGAAAATGAAGATAAGAGCCCTCATCAGTTGCTGTCAACAGACTTCTTTTCCCCTTGCTTAAGTATTGGTTCCATCATACTTAAGCTCAATTAAAGTAACATTTCCTGATTCAAGAATAAGCGACCCTAGGGAATAGCATCTCTGACTGAGTTCTGACAGTTAGGATAAAATAGGTCTCAGAGGAAAATTTAAAATAGCCCTGTACTGATTATTAATTAAATGTAGAATGACTTGGCTTTTCTGTAACATTGTTCCTCTGTGAAACCAAATGGTATCCCACGGTAATACCTTCATGCAGTAGAAATCTGAGCCAGAGAGACACTGGAAATACTTTATAGAGATAAAGGGAAATTCAGATAAAACATGGATGGACATTGTTATAAAATCAATTATATTTACTTGGAAGGTCACTTCTCTCCCAGTAAAAAGTAAACCGAGGAAAGAGTGGCAGGAAATGGATTGTAAGATGAAGGTTCAAACAAATATTGTAGAAGTTTATATAGCCCTCTACACTGTGAAAAAGAGGGTTTTTGCAAATAAACTGTGGAATGGCATTTGGTTTTCAGTAAGTGAATAGGACAAACTCTTCAATAATTTTCTGAATTAAAACAAATCATTTGGAAATCTTTATGTTCATTCTTTTGGCATTATGTATGCATATTCAGATACAATACAACTAATGTGTATGATGTACTCACAACAAAAGAACATCTCTCTCTCGCTGAATAATCTCACACTTTGAAATATCCCTTGGAATTCAAACACAAAATTTCATATTACATAGGTTTCTTTTCTCTATGTGTTATCTCAGAGGAAAAATACATGAGTGGATATTAGATCATTTTATCAGTTTTATTAAACTCCCAGGCAATGATCTAAAAGCTTATTTAACATTTATAATAAACATAATATTCCTATATATTAGTTAAATATATCAGATTATCAAAAAGAAAGCAAGACATGAGCAGACTTACATCTAATACTAGTCACATGGTTAAGTAGGACAACTAGTTAGAACTTTTGAGCCAGTGGACATACTGTACCTTGTTTAAGTAATATTCCTAAAAGCAAAATAAACTACATTTTTCCATAATGATAAAAATTGTCATCAATAAATGCTTTAAATAAATGCTTCAAAATAAAACTATATAATAGCTCTAGGGGCCATGATTGACCGGGCCATGAATGAGGATGATCTAAAATGAAAAAAAGAAAAAAAAAAACTAAAACATGTGAACCATTCACTGTCTCTTGATTCTACACCCACTGCTGTGCACGTTGCTCTGGAATGCTGAACTGAGCTGACCCTGCAGCCACACTGCTGCTGGCTTACTGACACCATTTAACACTGTCATCAGGGGTGATAGAGGGAGATTGTGAGGCTAAAGGGCACTGCCTGTTTGCATTCCCTGGTATATCTCCCTGATGGAAGTTCCCTCAGTTCTATTATTTTGACTTGATTTAAATTACCACACCATGATTTGTGCATTTTTCTTATTCTGCTTTTAGGTCTCTTAAATTAAGTCATATCTAAAACTAAATTACTGTTTGCACAAAGCATCTGTTTTATGGAATGTTTGCTACAGAAGTGTCTCTTTGTCATTACAAAACCATCCTCTTGAATAAATCATGGCGGCGTGAGAAGTGAGGCAGAAATCTCCTCCAAAATCACATATGACACAAAAGTACAGTAAATACAACAAATCCTGAAAGAGTGACCCGAAAGAAACTTCAACAGATGGCTTACATCTAGGGGAAGGAGAAGACCTCATGGAAAAGGATAAAGTAGCAAGCCACCATCTGGATGGACCCAAGCCCTTGCCTACCCCACCTCACCTGTGGGAGGAAGAGAAACAGAGCAGGGAGGGAGTATAGCCCAGGACTGCTAAATACTCGGCCCTGGATATATGTTCCAGAAACCTGAACCCACATTACATGGTGCTCTGGAGATTCCAGGTGCTGGAAAGAAAAGACAGGTGGAATTCTCAGAGAAACTGAAATTCCAGCCACTTGTGAGAACAGGTACCCACAACTGGCCACTCTGAGGCAAAAGAAATGTAGGCACTTTGAAAGACTTCCCAACAGAGAGAGGGGTGTTAAAGGCGCAAGTATTACACAGAGCTTGCTGCTCAGGAGAAGGGACAGGTTGACAAAATCGTTCCAGCACAGCCATGACTTTGGTAAATACAGAGGCACAATGTAGGGGCTCTTCCATGCATGCTAAGTTCACTGGCCTTGGCAGTGAAGGCAGGTACTGCAGCCGGGAAGCAGGGAAGAGCTCTTTCCTTCTGGCAGGCACCAGCGCCACTTGCCTGCAACCCCCACCATTGCTCCAGGTGCTGGGCAGCTCCAGAGAGAAGAGCATCTGGACACTAGACGGTGCTGTCTACACACAGCTATTAATGCACACTGTTCAGTCGGATTATGAAAAGGCAGAAGAACCTTGTTCAATAAAAAAATCCCTCAAACACCAGAAAGAAAGCTCAGTGAAACTGTAATCACCCATATTCTTGAAAGAGATTTAAAAATAAAAATCATAAACATGCTAAAGTGCTACAGAAAGTACTCAAGTTATCAGGGATGAATTCAAGAAAGAGATAGACACTTTGAAAAATACAGTATCTGAAATGCAATGTATAATGAAGGGAATTAAAAGCAGTCTAGAAGAGGTAGAGGAGACGGTAAATGGAATAGAAATTAGAGAACAGGAATATGAAGAAGCTGAGACAGACAGAGAAAAAATGATCTCTAGGAATGAAAGAATAATAAGACAATTCATTGATCAATTCAAATGGAAAAATATTCACATTATAGAGACACCACAAGAAGAAAGGAGAGAAAAAGGGATAGAAAATGTCTTTAAAGAAATAATTGGACACTGTTGGATTAAAGATGGCAGCATGAGAGTTGAGACAGAGGCTTCCTCCTAAAACCACATATAATATGAAAATATAACTAATACAACGACTCTTGAAAGAGCAACAGGAAAGAGGATGACAACAAACTGCATACACCTGGAGACAAGAGCAGCCCTCACGGAAAAGGGTAATGTACTAAAGCTGTGGTCCTGCAGGATCCAAGCCCTTCCCCCACCCCAGCTCAGACAGGAGGAAGAGGAATGGAGCAGGAAGGGAGTGGAGATCTGGGACTGCTGAATACCTAACTCTGGAGATCTGTTCTGGGAGCACAAACATACATTTAATGGTGCTTGCATGATACTCTCGTAATGAGGGGGTTGGAAAGCTAAGACAGGCAGAATTCCTGGAAAGACTAAGATTCCAGCTGCTTGTGGAAAGCAGGGATCCATATCCAGCTGCTCTGGGGCAAAAGAAAGGCAGGCAGTCTGAGAGACTTCTTAACAAAGAAGCCCTTAGCAAGAGGGCTGCTAAGTGGGCTAGGACTGCACAGAGCTTACTGCTCAGGAGAAAGGACAGTTAGACAAAATTGGGTGCACTCTGCCCAGCAGACTGGGATCTTTCACTATCTTCAGGTGCTCCAGCTCCCTGGCTGCCTACACAGCTTCAAGAACCCCTTCCGTGACAGGCAGACTACTGTGCCTTTCTCCTCGCCAGCCTCACCGGGCTTGAAAACCAGGAAACCCTACCCTGGCATTAGGCCAGGCAGAGGGAAGATCTGTCTACAGCAACTAAGAACACAAAGCACAGCAGCTTAAACCAGTGTGCTCGGCCCACAAATATGAAAAGAAACATCAGTTTACACTTTCTAACAAGAATCATGTTGATACACAGAATAACTTCAGTGAAAAAGAGGCATATGTCTTCTTCACATAATTCTGAAAAATTACCAACAACTTCCTTTTTTTAAAAGTAACAGGATTCCATGAGTTATGTGTGCAGTCAAATAGTCTTTGTGTGAGTTACACCTGATTCTGTAGTCTCAACCTTAACTAGCCACCAGAAAAATATAACGAGTAAATACAGGACTTTTACCAATCAATGGATATTTGTATCATAGTGGTATTGTTCTGTGATTAATGAAATATACTTTTGTTTTCAAACAATGCAAACTCCTGTCTTTAGGACTTTTATGTTATTATCCCTAATCGTTTAACTGGAGCAATGTATCAATTCTCCTTTGTTCTAAGTATTATGACCTCACATTTGTGCTATATAATAATCCAACATAGCCAAATAACTTTTTAACCTTTTGGTTCTAAACAAACGATTATTAGAAATTATTCTATGTTCAATGAGTGTCTTGTCTTGATGTCATGTAATTCACATATGTTGAATAATTTATTTATGTGTGTGAAAGAATTATTTAGGAAAACTTCAATTCCTTTGAATATGCACATGTGTAGAGAATGCTGTTATTACAGAATGTTCCCAAAGGTTGATATTTTTGTAAGGGTGTATGTTAGAGGTCACCATAATAAAATGTCTTCCCTTATCTGAGTGAACGTGTTTTCTTTGTCATGTGTTGTCTATTTTAATATCAGGTGTCTGCTTTCAGAATTTAAAGTGTTTCCCTCATCATTATCTACTAGTACATAGTTATTTATTTATTCTTTATTGAAAATATCAGGAAGTGCTCCATATTTATTGGGCACCAAATTGTTTAGGAGAGACATAATTTTTTTGAAAGGTTTATTTCTGAGAGCTTCCTGTGAATGTGAGGGGACAATGATGAATAAAAATACATATAAAAAAGAAAGAAAACAGATGGTGATGCGTGTCACTAAAATAAGAAAAATCTATTATTTTAGAGATTAACAAGGCAGTTATTTGAGATTGGAGGTGGACAGTTGCTCCCTGTTGGGCTGACCTTGAAGCTAATGCGCATGTGAGGAGACGGAGAATACAGGGCAAAGAGCAGGAGAAGCCGCTTCGGGAAGTGCAGCTCATGCAACAAAGCAAAGCAATGGGCGTTCGGGTCGCATCCGGAGACTCTGTGTGTGGTGACCACGAGGAATGCACAGCGCAGAAATAAAATAACTTTGAAGACATTTATCACCCTATTCAAACTTTCTGGAGAAATACCCAGAGAGGTAGCAAAATAGGAACAAGGGTGAAAAAATCTGCTGGTGAGTTTGTTTTTGGTGTTCTCCCTAAATTTCACAAAATTCTTTAAGACTTACAAATCATTGTTTTGGAATAGTGTTTTACTAATAGAAACATTTTACCAACAGAAACTTGAAATTCATACCTCAGAATTATTCCAATTCTTCAATCACCTGTGAAGGATTATTTTTTAGATGATTCTACCAAGTGCACTTGAAAGTGAAAATCTTACTCTTAATAAAAGTGTTTAGTATACTACTTGAGCTCCTGGAATTGAAACGGAACTATGTCTTCCTTTGGAATTTCTCTGTCATAACATATAGTTGTATTTCTTCTGTGGAAGGACTAAAAAATGGCTGCTAAGATATGATAGTTTCTTAACATGGAAAGATGAATGTTTAAGCAATCAAGAAGTTCATTTGCCTCTCCTTTTGTTTTAAATTTGACATCATTTTAAACATTCTTTAGTCAAAGTGTCTACAACAAATTATTTTTAAAGTATGTGACTAATACTTAGAATTTCCCAAAGAAGAATGTCTTGGAGTCCTCTGAGTAGCCTTATTATATAATTACCTCTTAAGGCCTTAGAGTTATAATTATGGGTATTTTACGGAGGCAGAGCTGTTCACACCCCAGAAAACATTCTGGAATGCACCATGAAGGACATGGGTCAGACTTTGGGTAGAAAAATAGCAGAGTATTTAAATGATCCCTTAATTCTGCTTATTCATAGACTATAGTCTAGTGGTTTCCACCTTATAATTGATAATAATCACTTGGACATGTGGACACTTGGCTAAAAATGAAGATTACTCTTAGATATTGCTAATTACTGACTCAGTGGGTCATGGCAAAGTTGGAGAATGTCATTAATCAGTCAGATTGGCAAACCAGATGGATATTATGCTTTGCCAATCCTTGCTATAGACCTAGTCATCTAACACAAAATCAAAAGACATTTTATTGTTCATCTGGTTAAGGCCCTCACTGTCGAGTAATGGAACTGGATTAAATTTTAAAGAGAGAGAATTTGAAAATGAGGTGATTATGGTTTATTTGTGAGGGTTTTTTTCTTTGGCTTTTAATAGGTCTTACTAGCATTATTCACTTTTAGTTAATTTATTTGAAAATACTTGTATCTACTTGAGTTATAATTAGCAAAATATCATTGTGTACTACATAGTTCCAGGAAATTATTTTAGTAATGAAACTGAATAAAATTCAAAGCACACTATATCCACCTATTTTTATTTTATTAAATGGGTTTTGAACCATTGTTATTATTTGTTTGTGTGCCAGTTATGGTTTCTGGGAACAGAGGTCTAGATAGAGTAGTACTGGGAAATGTTTCTTGGGTGACTAAGAACTATGAATAAAAAAGAAAGAAAACAAAACTGGTATTTAGAAGCCATTATCTGGGCTCAAATTTTGGACATGGCTACTGGGGATTCATTGATCTTATATCTTTTTAGCAGAATTTTTATAATAAGTTCATACTGGAGATTTATTTCAATCCAACTCCAACTAGATTTTCCTGTTTTTCACTTCCTCAATTTTTCATACTGACAACCTGGATCTCAAAAATATTATTTACTGGTTTTCACAGTCTTAAAATGTGCATAATGCAATTAATCCACAATCACACCAGTACAATGACCAGTTTACATAAAATAGTTGAAGATTCTTTGTAGTCCTTTTTCTTTTCCTTCTCTCTTAAGTATATATGTTCAAAATGCTCTGGTCAAAAGTTATGTTGAATGAATTCCTCTTTAAAAATCTATCAACATAGCTTTGCTCTTCATCTGATGTAGTTATCTCATTTGATTCAGTCTGCATTCAATTTCCTTTTTTCTTCACCTTTGATGACAACTTTTAATAGGTAGAAAATTAACATGCCTTCCAAAAATAATGAAAATTATTTAAAAACAATAATAATAACAATAACAAAATATATGTCATTGAAATTCCACTTCCTTCCCATCCTTTTTACTCTTTGCTCACTATCACCCAGGAAACGAGTCTCAAGGTTTAATGGATTATTTTCATATGTTTCATTTTTTTAAAAAAAGAAGAGTGATGTGTGTTTTCTTATTACATAGCACACTGTGAAACTGTTTTGCCTTAGATATTTCACTTAATATTTTCTGGGAATCACTACTGATCAGTTCTAGAGAGAGATTGCCTTCCCTCTGGTTTATAAGCCAAACAATAGCCGACTGTATTATATATGCCATAGCTTAACTAATATCCTGTGTTTGGACATTGAGTTACTTTCTAAACTTTGGCAACTACAAATAATGTTGCAAATAAAAAGCCTGTGAAAATGTAGTATTGGAGACAGGAGGCGCGTCTTCAGGGTGTTCTCCGCCTGGGCTGATGATCGCCCCTGGTTATTGGCCCCTTTACTCTTCCTGCGTGACTGCCGTCTGTGACTATACTGCAAAGCCCAGTGCCCCTAAACTCATTTTTACACATCCAGTTGTTCTGAATATAGCAAAATAACATGAAGTAAAATTCTTGGCCTATGGAAACTTCCCACTTCATGTACCCCACAAAATGGCACCACAATATCTCTTACCTCTAACAAAGACACATTCTGGGACAATAAAGAATTCCAAGTTAGTGAGTCTGCCAGTTAATTTTTGTTTCCAACTCTTCTTTTTTGTTTTTTACCTCTATTTCATCTTTCCTGGCAATTTTTAGGGATGACCTATAAATTTTACTTATAATTTATTTTTTAAGTTTGTTGGGTTTTTCGTTATTTTTATTTCCTATAGCAGTTCTAGGAATTACATGCTTGCCTTTGCTAAGTCACTTAAAATTATTGTTCTACTATTCTTGAAAATATAATAATATTTGTGATCATATGGCATCACACATATTGTCAATAATACTTCGATATATGCTATAAACCCAACAAAGCCATGTTAAATATTTAGTTTTTAAACATTCATAAAGCTTATGAAGAAATGAGGTAGGAATTTGTCCAAAAATTAAAAATGAAGTATTGGCATTTATCCATATATTCATCATTTCTTATACTATTTACTAATTTTTCTCAGGAATGGAGTATACCTCTTGTATCATTTTATTCAGTCTGAATAATTTACTTCAGCATATTTTATACAACAATTCTTCCACCAACACATTCTCTTACTCCTCTATAAATGATGCCTTTATTTTTATTTCAATCTGTGTGTGACACTCACCAATGCTGTGTTTACTGTGCAAACTACACATATCTGACACTTAAAGCTGAGATGGATGAAACCTATTTGTTACTCCTGCAATTGAGCAGGATCTGCTCTCAGCATCTGCTACTGATCATTGTTCAATAATATCGGGTATTTATGCTGTATGTTATGTTTGGGTTTTATATTTGTTTTCTATCAGAGAAGAGGAATGGTCAGTAAGGGTTCCTTTCTAGTCCGTCATTTTGAGAAGTAAAACATTTCTTTTGACAAGACCAAACACGAATCTATAATTTGATCAGTAAAACTTGTTTTCTGGTACTTACTAATGTCCACACAAACCCTGCAAATGATACAGTAGTTGCATTTATAATCACCAAAGATGAAAGCAACTAAGGAGTCCTTCAATAGGAGATTGGGTGAACAAAGTGTAGTCCAACCATACAATGAATACTATTCAGCAATATAAATCATAAATTATCAGAGCATACAAAAATTATGCATTAATCTTGAATGCCTCATGTGAAGTGAAAGACGCCAACATGATTCTAATTATTTTTTTTAGGAAAAGCAAAATTATAGACATAGAACAAATCAGTGTTCTTTATGTTTAAGAGGGAGTGGTTGACTACAGTATAAGAGATGATTTCTTAAATAAACTTTTAAGAATATTCTTCCAATTATTTTATTTTGTAAAATACATATTACATAAAATTCCTATTTTAGTCATTTTAAAGGTGTAATTTGGTGGTTTTAAATATATTCATGGTGTACAATCCTCACCAACATCCATCTCATGAAATCTTGTCATATTGCAAAACCAGCTATATCCATTAGGCAATTATCCTATTGATCTTCTCACTCCAGCCCCTGAAATCCCCATTCTACCTTTTTTATTATTACTGTCCTTGCATTTGCCCATGTCCAGCCTCTGGTAGTCACCATTCTATGTGGGGAACTACCTATAAATCTCAGCAGCGCCACAAAGATGGCCACTGACAACCTTTTGAATTTCTGCTGCGCCACAGCGTCCCACCGAGTGTTCTCACTGTGCATGCGCACAACTCTGTGTGTGATTGGCAATTTGAAGATCGCCTCGTTAGCATAAGGTGTAACCAATCAGAAGAGACCACACCCTATATATTCCGTGTTCTGAGCTGCAATAAACGAGTTCCTGCTTCGACTGGGCTTCCTCTCGCGTGTGATTGTGTCCGGGCATGGCGGAGGCTGCGGAACGGTAGGTCAGTCGGCTCCTACCTCCCTTGCTTTGCCTTGTCGGGGCGTGCCTCTCCCTCCTTTCCTTTCCCTCTGCTGGCTCGGAGGGTCACAGAAAGAGCTAGTAATCCTGACGGTGAGCAGGCCTGGCAGGGGAGAGGCTAGAAACCCCGACAATTCTACCCTCAGTTATTATGATATACGAAGAACATTCCATCCAAAAACAGTAGAATATACATTAGTCTCACATGCACATGTTACATTCTTTGGGGTAGATTGCATGTTGGACCACAAAACAAGTCTCAATAAATTCAAGAAAATTTAAATTATATCAAGCATCATTTACAGTTATAGTTGTATGAAAATAGAAGTTTATTACAAGAAGTAAATGGGAAAATGCAATAGTCACAAAGAAGAATAAAGTTGGAAGTATCATACTCCCTGATTTCAAACTACATTACAAACTTTAGTCATCAAAACTGTTACAAAAATAGACACACAGTCAATAGAACAGAAATGAGAGACCAGAAAGAAACCTATACATACATGTATAATTAATTTAGGACAAAGGAGTCAAGGACATACAGTGCAGTAAAGGCAGCTTTTCAGTAAATGGTGTTGGAAAAACTGGACAGATACATGCAAAGGAATGAAATTAGATCATTCAGAAAAGAATTAATTCAAAATGGAGAAATTGTATGTAAGACCTGAATCCAGAAAGTTCCTAAAAGAACCCTTGGTAGTAAATTGACATTGGTCTTAAGGACACTTTTGTGGATATGACTCCAAATGCACCCGAAATAAAATAAAAAATAATAATAGGAATGTATTAAACTAAAGTGCTCTTCTGCAGGATAGAAGAACATTATAAAATGAAGAAGCAACTTACTAAATATGAGGAGATATTTGAAACCAAGTATCACATAGGTGGTTAGTTTCTAAAATATATAAGGAACTCACACAATTCAACAGTAACAACAAAAATCCCATACAATTCAGTTAAAAATGTACAAGACATCAGGATAAAGATTTCTCCAGAGAAGAGGTAGATGGCTGACAGGCACATTAAAAATTGCTCAAATCGCTAGAGAAATGTGAAAACAAACTATAGTGACATTATCACTTAACATCTGTTGAGTTTTTATTATGAAAAAGACAAGAAATGTGTTGAAGAGGATGTGGATAAAAATTGTTCACAGGATTGTTAATCGGTGCAGTCACTAGGGAAAAGAATATGGGAATTCATCAAGCCTTGAGAATAGAACTTCCATGTGACCCATCTATTCCACATTTGGGTATTTACTCAATGAAAAGAAAAGCAGTAATTTGGAAAGATATGTGGACCCGTATATTAACTGAAGAATTATTTATAATAGGCAATAAATGGAAACAACCTACTTGCCCATCAATAGGTGAATGGATAAAGTGTGGTATATGTATAAAATGGAATACAACCTAGACAAAAAAAAGGAATGGAACCATGTCATTTGTGATAAGGTCCATGTATGGATGTGAAGTTATTATACTAAGTGAAATAAGTCAAATAGAAGATGAAATAATTCAGAAATAAGATGAATACCATATGGTTTAACTCTTACTTGTAATCTAAAAAAGTTGAAAATATTAAATAAATAAATAAAATAAAAACAACTTATAGATGCAGAGAATAGAGAACTGAATACCAGAAGGAAGGGGTTGGGGTGAGACATGGGTGAAGGGGGTCAACTATACTGTGATGGACGGGAAATGAACTGGGGGTGATCACTGCTGTGTACACAGGTGCACACTTATAAGGCTGTACAACTGACAATTATGTAATAAAATAGTTATACTTGATTGTTCAAAAAAGTTTCATGAGACATTAATCAACTCATGCCATTACCATAATTCACCATTTCTTGCTGAAAAATTAAATATCACACAAAGAAAATCACAGTAAGTAAAAGCCAAAAAAAGTTGAACATTTGATTATTTTTAGTGATATGCCTGACATGTATCATGAAATCAATTTTATTTATACATTTTTAAAGGAATCACTTATAATTTTATAATTTTAAATATCAAATAGAAATAACAAGCCTGCTTGTCTAATAAACCTAGGGAGAAAAACACTGTATGTTTACATTATATTTAATGCTGGCAAATCAAAGTTAAACCTGTTTTTATTTTACTAAAAATTTTAAAACTGGTTTTATGTACCTAAGATTACTTCGGATAATGTATACTTTAAAAATATTGGTTTAAATTCTTTATTTCTGAAGGATTTAGATACCTAATTTATGTAAATGCTCATTTATCTCTAAGGAATTGTGAATATAACTTCTTTAAGAAAGTTATAAATTAATTCAGCAGCACCACATGTGGATGGAAAGACATCACACGTATTTAACATGCATATACGCAGATTTACGTAAACATGCACACAGATGAAAGAGAGCTTTTCCTACTTTCTTTCTAAATTCGCAGGCATGTGGCAATAGAATTTAGTAATACTCTGGTTTCTTCGAAATAGTTCTTGTCTTTTCTCCAGGTTACATATTTTTTCTGAATTGTGTTTCTGAGAAGTAGGAAAAATTAAAGGTTTCTGTTTCCTAATATGTTCTGGCGGATAATTTTAGGTAGGCTGTGGGCCAAATTTTAGGTGAGTGACCAAGGAGAATATGGTCAGTCTGAATCTTCCAAGAAAAAACTAGTGGCCCAAGAATCCATTATATTTCCAATTCGTTGTTTTTTTTCCTTTTCAGACTCAGGTTGACCCTCAGGTGGAGTGTCTCTGGGTGCCTTGAGAGTCCCCACTTGAGAGAGGGGCCCCAAAGCTTAAGCAGTGATCAGGATTGCAGTGGGAAAAGATGTGACAGGTGGGGGAAAAGGATGAATGAAGGAGGAAGAGGTCCGAAGGGGGACACAGCAAAGAGTTCAGGGGAACCGGATGAAAGCTCCAAGGGGGCAGAGAGGGGAGGGGGGCAAAAGGTGTAGGAAGGAAGCGGGCTTCTAGGGGTCACACTGGGGGGGGGCTTAAGTGTCCCAAAGAAGCCAGTGAAATAGCAAATTTCCTTCAGTGAAATCATGCCAATGAAGTGATGGTCAGATCCTATAGTCAGCAGGCATTCACAAAGGGGCTTAAGTCAACTGAGACATTCCCGTGGGCAAAGCAGGATCAGACTGAGATGAAAAAAAAAAAAGAGGACTTTACACAGACAGCTTCTGCAGGACTCTCATTATCAGCTTCCAATTAGGCCAACTTCTGACCACAGAGCTCTTTAAAAATACAGTTCAAAAGTGTTATTACCTAGTATCATCTTGGAAGCACAGTAACATTCCTGGGAATATTGAAGTTTTTAAAAATTATTTTATCTTTTAAACCAGAAATAAATTTAGAAAGGTACTCAAGACTACAATAATAAGCCTTTTATTATATAACCATAGACTCTAGAGGCATCCCCAAAGGGAGGGTACAGTATTACAATATTAACGTAAATTAGTCATGGGGGTGGAAGTCCAGAAATAGGACGATAGCTACTAATACTCTAATTTCTTTGTGTGTTGCTGGGGGATAACTACACTTGATGTGGTAAACATTTAGTAATGCATATATTTGTCAAATCAGTATGCTGTGCACCTGAATCCAGTCTTATATAGTATATCAACTATATTTCAGATAAAACAATGAAGCCCTCTCAAAGTCCAGAATGACTCCCAAAGGCAGCTGAGAGGCTTAGACAGCTCACCGCCTCCTCGGAGATCCGGCAAAGGTCGGCAGGCTGTTAGCTGCAGACGGGGCACAGCGCACCTCACTCTCCAGCCATATTACGGCCCCCAACCTGGCAGTTGGTCTCTTGTACACACAAGAAACACCCCCAATCCTGGTAGGAGGAAAACCAGGCAAGTTCTTAGGAGCAACAGCAAAGTAATAACTGTCCTAGGAACAGATAAGATCTATAACCAGTTCAAGTGTAACCAGAGTCACAGTGCAAAGAAATTAACTTTTACAAATGATTTTGTCCTGCTAATCTGAATATGGAAAAGAAGGAAAAAAGGAGAAATTTCTTTTTCTTTCTCTCTCACCCAGTCAGCACAGAGACCCAGGAGATGTGACGTGGATAATAGTTATCGCCCTTTGACAGCTTCTGCCAGCTTTCCCAGGATCTCTTCCTCAGGCTCTGGAATGGATGGGTTTCCCTAGCCATCCCTGTTAGGGTGTCAGAAACCTCAGGAGAAGAAATATTTATCTTCCCTCTTTCTTTCAAGTTCTTGAGTGGGACCCCTGAATAAGATAAGTCATATAAAATTAATTAATGTAAGTTTTATGTATAGAGGAGACTCTCTAAATGAATTAAAGACCTGTAAAAATGGTTTATACAGAGAAATTTGATGCTCCAGTTGACGAAGAGTGAAATGCTGCGGCAAGGTGTGGAAGGACAGAGAGTCGGAGCTAAGTGTGGTGAACCGTGGTGCCTTATCAAGGCTGGTCTGCTCAGATGCCTCTGTTCTCCTGGCCTTTGGGGACAAGGAAGCTCCTTGCCGCTGGGCACATACAGGGCACCGCCCACATTAGGGTTTTGTGATCCACTTCACAGTAAGGTCAGAAGGTCCTTTCTGCACCTGTCATTTCTCAAATTCTTTCAGTTTGAAATATTCACCAGTTATCATTATGAGAGTATATTAACCTCTTGCTACTCGTATCCTAATGGCTTTAGTGTCCATTATTGATCAATGCTTGAATGAATTGTAATTTTGATTATTAAAATTATAATTTTATAATTATTTCCATAAAACAAGCTGCCACTCTTCTAAAGAAAAATTATAAGTTTTTAATCACTGTTTTCTCTGGTAATAAAAAGATAATGTAGAGAATAAGGGAACTGAAACATCTCCAGGGATCTCCATAAGGCACACAAGTTCTGAAATACTTAAACCAATACGATTTTACCAAGACAGGTTTAACTGATGCAGACTAACAGTCTTTTCTGTTGTGACAACTCTTCCCAGCTACCTTGACACGTGAACATATCTAATTATATAATTATGTTTAGTATATCTACTTCTTTAAGGGAAATGAACATATAATTTGGGGAATTTTTCCATAGACCCTATAGGAAATCTTAAATATATCTTTATGTATGAGAAACACAAAAGTTTTATTTGATCATATTCAGGGGTTTTTTTCAATCTGATATTAGTATGGTAAGAATCAAGAGTTGTCAGAAGATACTTGGGGACATGTTAAATGAGATTGCATGTGAACGACAGACAATAACTAACCATATATCTAACCCAAGAGGCCATAAAGAATTTGGTGTTATCATTGAAAGAGACATAACATGATTGAAGCATTTGAAGAAAACTTTGTATGTTTTTGTTAAGTAATTAAGAACAGAATGAATCAACATAAGGCCAAAAACATAATTTTGATGAGACACACACTCGATAGGAAATGACATTCAAAGTGGCAAAAAATCTTCCATGGAACAACATCTGCTATAATTTTAAGTCATTTCATGGCTTCTTTTTAGACTCTGATTAGAAATGCTAACCTTGATGTGAGACATGGCTCAGACGCAGCTTCCTCTAGGATCTGTGTCTGCTTTAGGTGTCTCTCCTAAGGGCTCTGGAAGGGTCTGGGTGCACGCCCACAATGGCCCGGAGCCTGCTGCATTATTTTTGCCTGCTGTTTGTTTCATCCCAGCACTAGATTCACCTTCAGTGACGTCACATGTAAACTTCACCTTGGCAGCTCAAATGTATCTCATTGTACTGAACTCATGCAAGAGTTTCATTTTTTTGTTTTGAGTGAATCAAATAGAGAAAGTAAGTTATTAGGTTACCAAGAATAAAAACACTTCATGAAAAATTAAACAATACCTTAAGTGTGGATGAATACCATCCTTTTTTTCCTCAGGCCTTTCCAAAGTTAAGGATGAGGCCAGTGAAGAGTAAATGTCCAGCGGTCTGTAAAGCCCTCCATCACCGGGGATGTTTGGACGTATTACATGAAGGGAGAGCCTTGGCCACGTGTCGTAGGCAGCAATCCCAGCAGAGCCTGCTTCATGTCCTTGTTCCTGAGGCTGTAGATTACAGGGTTGACTGTTGGAGGTACCACAGTGTAGATCACAAAAAGCAGCCTCTTAGTAACTGATGGTGAGTTTGAAGGTGGTTTGAGATAAACAAAATAAGCAGTTGTAATAAAGAGGGTGAAAATAATGAAATGGGGAATGCATGTGGAAAAAGCTTTAGATTGACCTTTTGTGGTAGGAATCTTCAGCACCATCGAGAAAATCTAAATGTTAGAGATCATAATACAGATGAAGCAAGACATGCCTAAACAGGTACCTAGTCCAATACTTGTATGAACTGTCAATGATGTTTCAGAGCAGGACATCCTTAGTAATGAGGAGACATCACAGAAAAACTGTGGAATCACATTGGAGCCACAGAAGGGCATGGAAAATGTGCCAGCTGTGTACACAGCTCCAAAGAGCCGCCCTATGGCCCAGGAAACACCAGCCATCGGCACAGGTGCCACCACTCATGAGGACCTCATAGTGCAGGGGACAGCAAATCGCCACATAGCGGTCATAGGACATGGCAGTGAGCACAAATATCTCACCTGATGGAAAGGAAGTCATTAAAAGTAGCTGGAAAGCACACCCCAAAATGGAAATTGAATTGTTGTGAGTTAGGCTGTTGACAATGAATTTTGGGATTGGGACAGACACGAGGAAGGCATCCAGTAAGGACAAATTCTTCAGGAAGAAGCACATGGGTGTTTGTAGCTGCAGGCTGGGTGATGAGTGGTGATCAGAAGGTTACTCATTAGCACAGCCAGGTAACCCCCTGGGAAGGGCACGCTACGTACAGTCTGGAGCTCCCAGACTTCAGAGAACCCCAGAAGGAAAAATACTGTTACAAAGGTGACATTGGCCATGCTGGATTCTCTTCACTGCCTGTCAAGACAAGGAGATATGCAAAGAAACATTAATTTAACAATCCTACAGGAACCATACTGATATACAGAATCATTTCATTGAAGAAGAGGCATAGATCTACCTTAAATGCCTCTGAAGAATACTGAAAAGTTCATTTTTTAAGATAAAGGGATTCCATGAATGATATATGAAGTAAATAAGTCTTTATATGAGTTACACCTCACCCTGTAGCCTCTGCCTTAACTTCCTACCAGATAAATGCAATAAATTATAATTTAATAAATTTTTCCCAACCTAGTGGGTATTAGTACTGCAATAATATTGTGCTGTGATTAATGAAAAATTTTTTTGCTTTCAGAAAGCAACCCAAAGGCCTTTATGTTATCATCCCTAATTGTCTAAGAGGAGTAAATTATAAATTCTCCATTTTAACAACAATGATCTCTCATTTACACAGCATTTAATAATCAAACATAGACTAATAATTTATTCTTACATTATAGACCCAAAGAATATCAAAAATGAATTATTTGTTAAATGTTTGTACTGGGCACTAAAGTGGCAGAGACAAATGTCTTTAAAAGGTTGATTTCTGGGAGCTTGCTATGAATGGGAGGAGAAATTGAATAAGAAAAACCTATAAAGAAAAAATGCAAATGTTTTTTGTGTCATTAAAATAACACAGATGTGCTCTCTTACAGAGTAAGTAGGCGGTCCGGGGAGACTGGAGGTGGGCAGTGGCTCCGTGTTGGGGGACCTGGAATCTGAAACCTAAGTGAAGAGAAGAATACAGGGCAAACGCCATTGAAGAAGACACTTTGGGAAGCACAGTTAAACAAAAGAGAAAACGCAGCAGGCATTTGAACCACAAATGGAGGATCTCTATGTGGTGAACCTGAGGAATGCATAGTGCAGAAATAAAATGACTCTGAAGAACATTTATCACCGTATTCTAATTTTCTCCAGAAATACCCAGAGAGGGGTCAAAAGAGAAAGAAGAGTGGAGAAATCGGCTATGGAGTTTCGCTGCTTTGGGTGCGTTCCATACATTTCCAGTAGATTTACACATTATTATTTTGTAACAGAGTATTTTAACATTTTACCAATAAAACTTTGAAATTCATACCTTAAAATAATTCCAGTGCTTCAACCACTGGACAAAGTATTACTTTATAGATGATTATAACATGTAAATTAAAAGAGGAAATTCTGATAGAAGAGTTTAATATATAGTTTCACCTAAAATTAATCACCTGAAATTAAAACAGACCTGCATCTTCTTTTGGAATCTCTCTGTCATTATAGGATATAGCTGTATTTCTGTTCTGTGGAAGGGCTAAAAGATGTCTACTAAGATGTGACAGTTTCTTCAGAGAGAAAGATGAATATTTAAGCAACCAGGAAATTCATTTGCCTCTCTTTTATTTTAAACGACATCATTTTAAACATTCTTTAGTCAAAGTGTGTACAACAAATTATTTTTAAAGTATGTGACTAATACTTAGAATTCCCCAAAGAAGAATGTCTTACAAGTCCTCTGAGTAGCCTTATTATACAATTGTCTGTTCCCACCCCAGAAAACTTCCTGGAACCCACTGTGAAGGATATTGTCCAGACTTTGGGTAGAACAGTAATAGAGTGCTTAAATATTCCCTTAATTAGGCTTATTCACAGACCATACGCTAGTGGTTACCACTTTATAATTGTTAATAATCACTTGGGCACTTCGGTAAAAGCAAAGATTCCTGTCAAACATTGCTAAGTACTGATGGAGTGGGTCACGGTGAAGTTGGAGAACATAATCTAGTCAGTCAAACTGGCAGAGCAGACGGATCCTATGCTTTGCAGATCCTTTCTGTAGACCTAGGCATCTTGTTGCTGGGCAGCGGCCTCTAGGGCGGTCTCTCCCTGGGCTCTGGGTGAGACCTCAGCCTGGACGTGGGAGTGTTGTTGACTGACGGAGAAGGAATTCTCAAGCAGGTCAGATGAGTGTAGGTAAGGAAGGAATTCATTAAAGCAAGAGCAGCAGCGAATGGCAGCTGCCCCGCAGGTAGGAGAGAACAAGGAGGAGCAGAGGGAGGGAAGGAAGTCGTTGGACTCCTACTTGGCCTCGGGCAGATTCCCTTGCCAGCTCCTGAAGCCAGGGTCACCTGGTGTCCCGTTTCCCCTTGGATCTGCATGGCATGGGGACTAGCCCCTCCCACCCCAGGATTTGGGGGAGCCGCAAAGCACAGGATGGGGGGAGATTATGTTCTGAGAATTTCCAAAGAAAGGAGATTTTCAGGCAGGCTGCCAAAAGCACATTGCACAGCTGCAGTTCGGTCCGGGTCACCAGGCGATGGGAATTTGCAGTCCCAAATCAGAGCTCTCAAGAGCCCCTTCCTGTGTGTCAGGAGTGCAGTGGAGACGGAGTGAAGACTTGGAAATAAAATGAAATGGCAGAGAGACAACAAAGACACGTGCTGCTGGAGGAGGGCAGAGACAAGAAGCAGTAAGCTGGGCAGTGAGAAGGCGTTGTTGGACCTGGGCTTGACCTGCGGCCTGACGAAGTCTGTCTCCAGTGAAGGACACCATGTCCTCATGCACGGTCAGCTCTCTAGATTCTTCTGTAAGATAAACTTAACACAGGGTCCTTGTTGATCTGGTTCCTCTCCAAGAGAGTCGTTTCCCTCAAGCACTGGGACCATATCCGTTAACACTGCACGCACTGCCTTAAGATTGGGTGGGTTACTGTCTGATTACCAAGGAATATCTTAGGAATCTTACCTCTTAACTCTCTGGTTTTTAAAATAGGATCTGAGCCATGAGATGGGGTCCCACTGGTTCTTACTGTCCTGTTTATATGTCAGCATTTTCATCGGTCAGGAGAGTCCATCGTGATGCTTCTCCCGGGTCCCTCAGCTGCCTCAGTCCAGCATAAAAAGCAAAAGACATTTTACTGTTCATCTGGTTAAGGACCTCATTGTAGCGTAAAGGAACTGGAATACATTTTAAAGTGTAGGATATAGAAACGAGGTGATTTTAGTTTATTTGTGCATTTATTTTTTTGCTTTGGCTTTTAATAAGTCTTAATAGCATTAATCAGTTTTAGCTTGTTTCTTTGAAAATAATTTTGTCTACTCAAGACATAGTTGTCAATGTAACATTCATCTACTACACAGTTCCAGGAAAATATTTTAAACAATAAACCTTATCAATCTTACATGGAGAATTAATAATATCAATTATGCTGTAGAAAATTAAGTGAGATTGTTTAAAAATCATATACACAGCAGTATATATATTAACATTATTAAAAAACTGACTTAATTTTTGATGAGTATTAACCATATTTTCTTTTTGCCAGAAAAGCAATATTCAGAATAAAAGTCTTGTTTTTGTTTTGTATTAGAAGATAGAATTTTAGTATGCAGATCAATAGGTCAAAGCATCACATTGAAATACTACTTATTAAGTCATGAGCATATTAACTCTTACTAAATATGTCATTAAATATGTATTTGGAAATTATTAAAAATATGCATTAGTTTATTTGCTATAATCTTGCTTTACACAGATACACCCTAATTGTGCTTTAAATAATTTTGAATTTACAGAAAAGTTGCAAAGATATTGTAAAGAACTCTCAGGTAAACTTACCACAATTCCCCATGTTTCAATACTTTGCCACAGTTCAATCATCAGAAAAAATAAATTGAAGAAAAATACAATAATTTTATATTTAATTCTTGTTCATTTTGAAATTAGTTTCAGTATCATGTGTTGTGTGTAGCTGCATTGTTCATTTAATCTATAACCTGAAACAGTTCTTCAGTCTCTTTGTCTTTCATGATGTTGACATTTTTGAAAAACAGGATTGTTTTTAAAGGAAATGGGCTTTTTGGGGGGATATTCTATTTTTTCCTCATTACTTTTAGGTTAGCATTTTTTAACTAGACTATTATCTCAGGATCAAACTCAGAGATACACCATATCAACCTATCTTTATTTTAGTCGATAGGTTTTGAGGCATTACTGTTTGTATATATCTGCCTGGCACTTGTGGTCTGAGAGGAGATGCTTAGATGCGGTAGTAATGACAGCATTCCTTGGGAGACTAACACCAGTGAATGAAAAGGAAAGGACAATTGGTATGTAGAAACCGAGACTTGGGCCTAAGTGTCAGTCATTGCTGCTGGGATTTCATTGATTCTGTATGTTATTAGGAGAATCTATATCATGCACTGTCAATGGTGGTTTCTGATTTCAAACACCTCCCAGGATTTTCCTCTTCTTCACTTCTTCCATTTTTGCCATACTGGAAACACTGAATCCACACAGAATATTAAATTATTTACTGATGTGCACAATCCTAAAATATGCCTACAGAATTCACATTTTCCACAGTCATACCCTTAGATGACCAGCCTGCATTAAACAGTTTTGGGATTTGTGTAGTTCTTTTTCTCTTCTAAACTAAGTGTATCTAATGAAGGCACTCTTCTCAAAAGTTATATGGAATGAGGTCTTTTACATTTAGTTTACAAAATGCTTATTTGCACTTGAAATGCAGTTATTTCATTTGATTCAGTTTCAATTTTTGTCCACATTTGGTCACTGACCTTTTTAATATATAGAAAAATAGTAGGCCTTCTCCAAGAAAAGAAAACTATTTAAAAACAGTATCAACAATAACAAAATCTATGCTCAGTAAAACACCACTCCCTTCCCATCCCTCTCACCCCATCACTCAGCCCCTTGTGGGGAAAAACACTCTCGGTGTTTCAGGGATTATCTTTCCTGTGTTCATTGTTTAAAAAGAAGAGTTGTATATGCTTACTTATTGCACAGCCTACTATGAAAACTCTCTCGTTAGATTTTTCACTTATTCCATGCTGGGAATCACTACTTATCAGTTTTAGAGATTGCCTTCCTTGGATTTTATAGTCAAAGAATAACCCACTGTATTATATATACCATAGTTTTACTAATATCCTGGGTTTTGACATTGAGGTATTTTCCAAATTTTGCAATTACCCATAATGTGCTAATACAAAACATGTGGAAAATGCATTACTGAACACAGGAGGTGCACCTCCAGGGTATTATCTGGGCCAGTGACTGTCCCTGTTTATTTATAACAAACAGACCCTGTGCTGTTTACTTCTGCACAGCAGTTTATGCCTGTACTCAAAGCCCAGTGGCACTAAATTCAAGTTTTAAGCATCCAATTTTTTTGAATATACCATTAGAAGAAATCAGGGTAAGGGAGTTTTTTGGCCACATAGAGACTTCCTGCTTTGCATGCCCCACAGAACAGCACCAAGTACCTGCCAGCTCCCAATGTCACCCTCTGGGCCCACAAAATATTCCACGTCACTGAATCAGCCTGATCATTTTTGCTTCCAATGCTTTTATTTTATCCCTTCCATTTATTTTACTGGGAAATTTTTAGGATATTTTATATTTATTAGAATTTTTCTTTTAGTTTGGTAGCTTTATAGCAATTTTTGCTGCATATGTCTGTCCCAGGAATTACAATATACCTGTTTAAATTTATAACAGTTTTATGATTATTAATCTGCACTTTCTTGCAAAATATAATTTTGAAATCCTATAGAATCACATAAATTGCCATATATATTTCCATATGCATTACAAACTATGCGTGGCAATGTTAATTATTTAGTTTTTAAACAGTTATGTAGAGCTTAGGAAGAAATGAAGTGGTCGCCGTCCAAAAGGAAAAAAAGTAACTTACATTTATCCACAAAGTCACCACTTTCATCCTATTCACAAATTTCTTAGGAATGGAGTCTACAGGTAACATTACCTCCAGTCTGAAGCATTTAATTTCATATTTCTTATACAGTAAGCTTGCTGTAAACATATTCTTTGTTTTTTATATAATGGTATCTTTGCTTTTATTTAACTTTCAATCATATTTTTAAAAGACAAAACTTTGGTTGATCATTCACATCACTTTAGTACTGAAAAATTTTTCTACCATCTTTAGGCTACCATGGATTTTAGTGAGAAAATACCCATTATTTGGGGCACTTTGTCCTTTTAGAAAGTGTTTTATTTATGGACGCTTTCTTTTTCTTAAGTGTATTTTTTTATAGATGTATAGTGGAAATACAATATTGTATTGGTTTCAAGCACACAACACCGTAGTTCAACAGTTTACACACCCTGGTAAATCCTCACTCCCGCTAGTGCAGCTAGTCCTTGTCAGCACAGGAGAATGTTACAGAGGCACAGACTGTATTCC
>JAQQAC010014486.1:1640-12794 GCA_029783875.1 Phataginus tricuspis | reverse complement strand
TCCCACCATCTGTCATGGACTTGTAGCCCAGGACTTGGCCACAATGAAGAAACTGCAAATTGTGCAGTTGTATCACTACATTGATAATATTATCCTCACATCTGATTCTCGTTCAGGTTTAGAAGGGGCAGTCCCTAGACTGCTGCAACATCTACAGGAGAAAGGATGGGCTGTGAACAGCCAAGGTTCCGGGACCTGTTTTGTCTGTACAGGCCTTTAGTGCAATGGACTCATCCAGGCCCTGTGAGGTAGATGTTCACGTAACCAAAGAAGGTTAGGACGGGGCCTTTGGTAGGGTAATGGCTTGAATGTACATGCCAATGTATTTTTTCTTTAATTTTAACTTTTATTCTTATTTTTTTATTTTGGTATCATTAATCTACAGTTATATGTCCAACATTATGGTTACTAAAATCCCCACTTCATCAGGTGTGGGGAACTGCCTTTGCATCCAGCCTCGCCACGAGGGTGGCCGCTGGGAACTGCCTTTGCATCTCAGCCTCGCCACGAGGGTGGCTGCTGGGAACTGCCTTTGAATCTCAGCGATGCCACAAAGATGGCCACTGAGAACTCAGCCGCGCTGCAGGGGTGGCCGCCAAAAGCCCCTTGAGGTTTAGCTGCGCCCACTCCGGTCCGCTTCTTACATCAGAGACAGCTGCGCAGGCGCGCAGCTCTGTGCCTGATTCGGAAAAGTAAAGTCACCTTATTGGCATAGGTGACCGATGGGGGGAGGCTTCACCCTATATATCCCATGCCCTGAGCCCCAATAAATGAGTTCTCCCATCGAGTGAACTTCCTGTCACGTCTGATTGTCTCCGGGGAAAAGGGGCGGCCAGCGGCGAGTGGCCAGTGGCCAGTGGCCAGCGGCGGCGGCAGCAGAGGCTGGAGCGGCTGCAAGCAGCGGGGCCGCCGAGCTCCGGAGGCTGCGGGAACGGGCGGACAGCCGGCGCTTACCTCCCTTGCTCTGCCTATCGGGGCGAGCCTCTCTCCCTGCCTTCCTCCCCTCCGCTGGTTCGGAGGGTCGCAGAAAGAGCTTGTAACACAAAGAGCTGTAGTCCTGACCGAGAGCAGGACCGGCGGGGGAGAGAGGTGGAAAAAACCCGATAATCAGGTACCCCCCACTTAACCCCATTGCAGTCCCTGTGCATCAGCGTATTGAAATGCTATAGAATCACTACTTGTATTCTCTGAGTTGTACAGCCCTCCCTGTGCCCCCGCAGCATTATGTCTTCTAATCGTAATGCCCCTTTTCCCCCCTTGTCCCTCCCTTCCCACCCATCCTCCCCTCTCCCTTTCTCTTGGATAACTGTTAGTCCATTCTTGGGTTCTGTGAGTCTGCTACTGTTTTGTTCCTTCAGTTTTTTCTTTGCTCTTATACTCCACATATGAGTGAAATCATTTGATACTTGTCTTTTTCTGCTTGGCTTATTTCACTGAGCATAATACCCTCTAGCTCCATCCATGATGTTGCAAATGGTAGGATTTGTTTACTTCCGATGGCTGAATAATATTCCATTGTATATAAGTACCACACCGTCTTAATCCATTCATCTACTGATGGACACTTAATTTGCTTCCATTTCTTGGCTATTGTAAATAGTGTTGTGATAAACAGAGGGGTGCATATGTCTTTTTCAAACTGGGCTGCTGCAGTCTTAGGGTAAATTCCTAGGAATGGGATTCCTGGGTCAAATGGTATTTCTATTTCTAATTTTTTGAGGAACCTCCATACTGTTTTTCACAACGGTTGAACTAGTTTACATTCCCACCAGCAGTGTAGGGGGGTCCCCTTTCTCCACATCCTTGCCAACATTTGTTGTTGTTTGTCTTTTGGATGGTGGCCATCCTAACTGGTGTGAGGTGATATCTCACTGTGGTTTTAATTTGCATTTCTCTGGTGATTAGTGATGTGGAGCATCTTTTCATGTGCCTGTTGGCCATCTGAATTTCTTCTTTGGAGAAGTGTCTGTTTATGTCCTCTTCCCATTTCTTAATTGGGTTATTTGCTTTTTGTTTGTTGAGGTGCGTGAGTTCTTTATATATTTTGGATGTAAACCCCTATCGGATATGTCATTTATGAATATATTCTCCCATACTGTAGTATCTCTTTTTGTTCTACTGATGGTGTTTGTTGTACAGAAGCTTTTCAGCTTGATATAGTCCCAATTGTTCATTTTTGCTTTGGATTCCCTTGCCTGGGGGATACGTTCATGAAGAAGTCGCTCATGTTTATGTCCAAGAGATTTTTGCCTATATTTTTTTCTAAGAGTTTTATGGTTTCATGACTTACATTCAGGTCTTTGATCCATTTTGAGTTGACTTTTGTGTATGGGGTTAGACAGTCGAGTTTCATTCTCTTACATGTAGCTGACCAGTTTTCCCAACACCAGCTTCTGAAGAGGCTGTTATCTCCCCATTGTATATCCAAGGCTCCTTTATCATATATAAATTGACCATATATGTTTGGGTTAATGTCTGGATTTCTATTCTGTTCCACTTGTCTGTGGGTCTGTTCTTGTGCCAATACCAAATTGTCCTGATTACTGAAGCTTTGTAGTAGAGCTTGAAGTCAGGTAGCATAATTCCCCCTGTTTTATTCTTCCTTCTTAGGACTTCTTTGACTATTCGGGGTCCTTTGTGGTTCCATAAGAATTTTAGAACTATTTGTTCCAGTTCCTTGAAGAATGCTGTTGGTATTTTGATAGGGATTGCATTGAATCTGTAGATTGCTTTAGGTAGTATAGCGATTTTGACAATATTTATTCTTCCTAGCCAAAAGCATGAGATGCATTTCCTTTTGCTAGTGTCCTCTTTAATTTCTCTTAGGAGTGTCTTGTTGTTTTCAGGGTATAGGTCTTTCCCTTCCTTGGTTAGGGTTATTCCTAGGTATTTCATTCTTTTTGATGCAATTGTGAATGGAATTGTTTTCCTGATTTCTCTTTCTGCTACTTCATCTTTCATGTAATGGACGCAACATAATTCTGTGTGTTAATTTTGTGTCCTGCAACTTTGCTGAATTCAGATATTAGTTCTAGTAGTTTTGGAGTGGAGTCTTAGGGTTTTTTATGTACAATATCATGTCATCTGCAAACAAGGACAGTTTGACTTCTACTTTACCAATATGGATGCCTTGTATTTCTTTGATTTTTCTAATTGCCATGGCTAGGACCTCCAGTACTATGTTGAATAACAGTGGGGAGAGTGGGCATCCCTGTCTTGTTCCTGATCTTATATGAAAAGCTTTCAGCTTCTCGTTGTTATGTATGATGTTGGTTGTGGGTTTGTCATATATGGCCTTTTATACAGACATACTTGCCCTCTATACCCACTTTGTTAAGAATTTTTATCATGAATGGGTGTTGAATTTTGTCAAATGCTTTTTCAGCATCTATGGACATGATCATGTGGATTTTGTTCTTCTTTTGGTTGATGTGGTGGATGATGTTAATGGATTTTCGAATATTGTACCATCCTTGCATCCCTGAGATGAATCCCACTTGATCATGGTGTATGATCTTCTTGATGTATTTTTGATTTCCGTTTGGTTTTATTTTGTTGAGTATTTTTGCATCTATGTTCATCAGGGATATTGGTCTGTAATTTTCATTTTTGGTGAAGTCTTTGCCTGGTTTTGATATTATAGTGATGCTGGCTTCATAGAATGAGTTTGGAAGTATTCCACCTCTTCTATTTTTTGGAAAACTTTAAAGAGAATGGGTATTATTTCTTCGGTATATGTCTGGTAAAATTCAGAGGTGAATCCATCTGGCCCAGGGGTTTTGTTCTTCGGTAGTTTTTTGATTACTGATTCAATTTCTTTGCTGGTAATTGGTCTGTTTAGGTTTTCTTTTTCTTGCTTGGTCAGTCTTGGAAGGTTGTATTTTTCTAAGAAGTTGTCCATTTCTTCTAGGTTTTCCATCTTGTTAGCATATAGATTTTCATAGTATTTTCTTATAATTCTTTGTATTTCTGTGGGGTCCGTCATGAGTTTTCCTTTCTCATTTCTGTTTCTTTGTATGTGTGTTGATTCTCTTTTTCTCTTAATAATTCTGGTTAGGGGTTTATCTATTTTGTTTATTTTTCCCCAAAAAACAACTCTTGGTTTCATTGATTTTTTCTATTGTTTTATTCTTCTCAATTTTATTTATGTCTTCTCTAATATTTATTATCTCTCTCCTTCTGGTGACTTTGGGTCTCATTTGTTCTTCTTTTTCCAATTTCAATAATTGTGTCTTTAGACTATTCATTTGGGAATGTTCTTCCTTCTTTAAATAGGTGTGGATTGAAATGTACTTTCCAATTGGAACTCCCTTTGCTGCGTCCCACAGAAGTTGTGGCTTTGTGCTGTTGTTTTCATCTGTCTCCATATATTATTTGATCTCTGTTTTAACTTGGTCATTGACCCATTGATTTTTTAGGAGCATGTTATTAAGCCTCCATGTATTTGTGAGCCTTTTTGTTTTCTTTGTACAATTTATTTCTAGTTTTACACCTTTGTGATCTGAGAAGTTGTTCGGTAGAATTTCAATATTTTTGAATTTTATGAGGTTCTTTTTATGGCCTACTATGTGGTATATTCTGGAGAGAAGAATGTGTATCCTGCTGCTTTTGGGTGTAGAGTTTTATAGATATATGTTAGGTCCATCTGTTCTTTCGTGTTGTTCAGTGCCTCTGTGTCTTTACTTATTCTCTATCTGGTTGATCTGTTCTTTGGAATGAGCGTTGTGTTGAAGTCTCCTAAAATGAATGCATTGCTTTCTATTTCCTCCTTTAATTCTGTTAGTATTTGTATCATGTATGTTGGTCTCCTGTGTTGGGTGCATAGATATTTATAATGGTTATATCCTCTTGATGGACTGACCCCTTCACCATTATATAATGTCCTTCTTTATCTCTTGTTACTTTCTTCGTTTTGAACTCTATTTGTCTGATACAACTACTGTAACATCTGCTTTTTTTTCTTTGTTGTTTGCATGAAATATCTTTTCCATCCCTTCACATTTAGACTGTGTATATCTTTGGGTTTGAGGTGAGTCTCTTGTAAACAGCATATAGATGGGTCTTGCTTTTTTATCCATTCTGTTACTCTGTGTCTTTTGATCAGTGCATTCAGTCCATTTACATTTAGGGTGATTATCAATACATATGTACTTATTGCCATTGCTGGCTTTAGATTTGTGGTTACCAAAGGTTCAACGGTAGCTTCTTTACTATTTGACAGTCTTACTTAACTCCCTTGTTAAGCTATTATAAACACAATCTGATGGTTCTTTATTTCTCTCTCTTCTTCTTCTTTCTCCTCCATTCTTTACATACTTGGTGTTTTATTCTGCACTCTTTTACATTTCCTTTGACTGCTTTTGTGGATTGCTGATTTTACTTTTTTGCCTTTAGTTAGTATTTGGTTGGGCTGCTTTCTTTGCTATGGTTTTAATTTCTCTGCTGACATCTTTTTAGCCTTAGGGGTGCTTCCATCTTGAGCAGTTCCTTTAAGATATCCTGTAGAGGTGGTTTGTGGGAAGCAAATTCCCTCAGCTTTCGCTTGTCTGCGTATTGTTTAATACCTCCCTCAAATTTAAATGGTAATCATGCTGGATACAGGATTCTTGGTTCAAGGCTCTTCTGTTCCATTACGTGAAATACATCATACCATTCTTTTCTGGCCTGTAAGGTTCCTGTTGAGAAGTCTGATGGGTTTTTCTTTGTAGGTGATCCTTTTTCTCTCTCTAGCTCCCTTTAATACTCTGTCCTTATCTTTGATCTTTGCCATTTTAGTTATTATGTGTCTTGATGTTGTCTTCCTTGGGTCCCTTGTGTTGGGAGATCTCTGGGCTTCTGTGTACTGAGAAACTATTTCCTTCCCCAGCTTGGGGAAGTTTTCAGCAATTATTTCTTCAAAGACACTTTCTATCCCTTTTTCTCTCTCTTCTTCCTCTGGTACTCCTATAATGTGAATACTGTTCCATTTGGATTGGCCACACTGTTCTCTTAATATTCTTTCATTCTTAGAGATCCTTTTTTCTCTCTCTGCCTCAGCTTCTCTGTATTACTGTTCTCTGATTTCTATTCCATTAACAGTCTCTTGCACCTCGTCCATTCTGCTCTTAAGCCCGTCAATCACTTGTCTGATTTCTGCATTGTTTTTCCTCACTTCCTCCCTTAGCTCTTGCATATTTCTCTTTAGATCCATCAGTATGGTTACGACTTTTATTCTGAATTCTTTTTCAGGAGGATTGTATAAATCTATCCATCACGCCCTCTCTCTGGGGTTGTCTGGGTAATCTTTTACTGTACCATATTCCTCTGTCTTTTCATGGTGATAGGAGTGGTCGCTGGTAGGTGCCATGTGTGTCAGCTGGGAGAACAATATCCCTTCCTGCTTGTTGTTCTCCTTACCCTTCTCTGGGGCCTGAACTGGTTTCTTGCCCACTGGGAGGCAGTCTCTGGGATAATCTCCAGAGCTGCCTGTGTGTGGGGTCGCCCTCAGCCTAGCCTATAGCACTGCTGGGGTTTGAAGTCTCTCTGGGTGCCTTCTGGTCCCCTTGGTGCTTTCCAGCCCTTGCTGTGGGTTCTGCCGTCCTTCCCGCTTAGCTGTGTGCCTGCCAGAAGTAGATTGTATGAGGATGCTGTTGGCGGGGCTGCTCTTCCACTGTTCTGCAGCAGTGGAGGCTCCTGGACCCTTTTCAATGCTGGCCAGTTGTGGGGGGGAATGAATGGGAGGCTGCTGATCACTGTGGGAAGCCTTGGTATGGCTGCTTTGCTCAGCTGCTGGCCAGGGGGTCCAAAATTCCCCAAGACTTCCAGCCTGCTGGGCCGAGTGCACTGGAATGATTTTGTTCTGCTGTTGGGCCCTTGTCTCTTTAAGACTTTAACCAATCCAAACAAAACAAAACAAAACACCCGTTTTTCTTTTGTCCTGGGGAGCCGGCTGAGGTGACCCACTTGTTGTCTCCATCTCGGTTCCTGCACTTCTGTTTCTCTAATATCCAACACACCAGTGTCAGTGCTCCCGATGCAAATCACCAGGGCTGGTTATTTGGCGGGCCTGTGCTTCCTCTCCCACCCACCTCTGAATCTTTTCCTCCCACTGGTGCGCTGGGGTTGGGGAGTGCTCGGGTCCTGCCCAGTTGTAGCTTTGTATCTTACCTGCTTCATGTGGCACTGAGTTCCCGAAGGTGTAGCTGTAGCCTGGCTGTTCTATCTTCTGGTCTCTTTTTTTAGGAATAGTTGTATTTGTTGTATTTTCACAAATATATATGGTTTCGGGAGGAGATTTCCACTGCCCTGCTCACACCGCCATCTTCCCAGAATCCCCATGCCAATGTATTTGATTCTGGATACAACTATGGAAAGGAGCAGAGGTCTAGTTCACCTTGTTAAGGAACAACTAGCTGCTATGTACCACACCTTTCTGGCTTTGGAGACCATCACTGGAACAGCTCTCACCAAAGTAATAACCATGTATCCCATCGTGGTGTAGGAACAAGACTGGAACCAAAGGCCACAGAGTAGTATGTCACAGACCCCAATAAGTGTTGGAGTTTCCCACATAAAAGGCTAGTGGAAAGGGTACAACACTGCTGCAAATATGCACCCCATTTTTCCAGTGTGGGTGTCTGTGCCATACACCAGTAGAAAGCAGGAAGAACTTGTTTTGAGCCACCAGTAGCCAAGAGACCTTATCAGGAGGGAAAAGCCCCTATACCTGAAGATGCTTGTATTCAGATGGTTCCAGTCATGGGCAGCCTCTGAAGTGGAGGGCTGTGGCTTTCCATCCTAAGCCTGAGACAATATGAATGGTGGGCGGAGAGGGTAAGGGTAGTCAATGGTGTGTGTTGCAGGCAGTATGGCTCATGATCACCCAGGAGCCCTCCTCTTTAGTTGTCTGCCCTGAGAGCTGGGCCGTCTGTTGGGGCTTGGCCCTGTGGCTACTGACCTGGTACCATGCCAGCTGAATGGCTGGTCACCGGTCTCTTTGGGGACAAGAGTTGTTTTCAAGACCCATAGGCCATTGGTCAGACTAAGACAGTTACCATATATTATATGACTTCCCATTTACCTTTGGCATCCCCAGGGAATGGTGAAGCAGACACATTGGCCCAGGTACATTGGCTAGAAGGAAAGCCTGCCTCTGATGTAGTTCAATGGTTATATCAGCATTTGTTGCACATGGTGCAAAAGACAAGGTGGGCTGTAGCCCGTTGGTGGGGCTTGCCATTGACCTTTGAAGACATCAGCAAAGCCCTCAAAGAATGACTTGTATGCTCTAAGAGGGACTTACATTGAGTTTCTCAGCAACATGGGACAATAGTAAAGGGGCCGATACCCCTTGTCAGGTGGCGGATAGACTATTTTAGGCCTCTGTCCATATCAGAAGGATATCAATATGCCATGACTTGTGTGGACATGGTTACTGGCCTGTTGGTTGCTTTTCCTGCACTTCATGCAGATCAACAAATGACCAAAAGAGCCTATGGCCAGCCAAATGTGATTTAGAGTGATCAAGGCACCCACTTAACTGGACATTCGTTACAAAACAGGTGCAGCAATTTGGAATAAAGTGGAAGTTTCATGTACCACATAACCCTGCTGGGGCAGGCATGATAGAGAGGTACAATGGTTTGTTGAAATATGGCCTGAAGTCAGACACCAATAATCTATGGGACTGGTCAGTTTGCTTATGGACAGTGCTACAGCATTTGAATGAGGATCCCTGAAAAGAAGCCTTGAGCCCTGTGGATATGCTAATACACATTGATGGCTCTCCTATACAACTGGATGTGCAAACCAAGAAGGAGTTGCTGAAGCCAGGATACGGCAAGATCACGGTAGTGTACCCAAAATGTCAAGGATGTAAGAGCATCTTACAGGGAAGCTTTGTTTTCTCTTTATGGCCAGTGCATGTACCTTCCACAGCCCTATATATTGACTCATATGTAACTCCCACAGATATGGGGGTGAAGGTCTGGTGTATTAGATGAGGAAGAGATCCCATTCCTGCAACCAACCTATCACTGCTAACTGATGGACAAGATTTGCTTATGCTGGTGTCATTAAAACATGTGTCTTACCACCCTTAAGATTATTTTCTTCTACAGTCCCTGTGGCCTGGACCCACCCATGGCTGTGGTTGCCATATGATGAATGCTCTGTACTCCCAACCCATTCAGCTACTGTCCATCTGTGGAATGGGTGAGCTGTGGACTTAATTTGCATAGGACTCTGAACCTAGCTGAATCCTCCAACTTGAGGATTATCATGACTTTATTGATCTTGTTATTGTATGTTATTAGTCTGGTTACCATGCTTCAGTTTTCTCACATAAGGGCCATTATGGAAGATGGGAAGCAAGTAGATTTTGAGGTGAGATTTCTTGAGGGGTGGCTTTAGGTAAAATTGCAATATTTCCAGAATCTCTTAGATGGCCTTAGTGCATCTCCATATCAGTAAGTGTTTCCAAGGGGTAAATAGAAGTAGTCCACCTCCATATCAACAGGTGATTACAAGGGTGGGGGGTGTAAGCGTATATCTGGATCTGAGAGATAAGGAGGTGGGGCCTCTCTTTTGCAGCCAGGTCATGAGAGACATGGGTGAGCAGAGGTGGATGACTGGTTATAGGCAATAAATAGGTTTCTCCCACTTAATTTCTCCCTTGAACTGATTTCAGCTTCAGAGGTTGTTTGCCCTGGGCTGGGAACATATTTTTTCACTGGAGTTCCACTCTTTATCCTTATCAAAGCAGAAAATCTTAAATATGCTACCACAGGAGAGAATATGATACATAAAATACATAACATAAATTCTAAAATGTTAAGTCAATTTAATTTTCTTCTTAGATGTCAGTAATGTAATATGCAAAAACAAGATGATACACAAGAGGGGGTGAGGATTTAGTAATATCAGAAACTGTTAAACTGCTGTGTTGTATATTGAAGCCAATATACGATTATCAATAATACTTCAATTAGAAAAGAAGATACATTGATAAACTAGGAGTACATTATTGCAGAGAGAGGACCCTTCAAGTGTGCCAGCTTATATACTTCCAATTCCAGTGTCTTTTCTCATCCTGCCCTCTCCAAAACTACATTGCTTCTTGAAAGGTAGTGGACTGTAGTGAACTGAACATGACCTTAAATCAGAATTCAGGCTTCATGACATGCTAAATATGTCATATTGATCAATTTAGCCTACTGCTGTATATATTTTCACAACTATAATACATTTATAGGATTGGAAAGGGCATTAATAATAATGATTGAAAAGAGGTTGACATATCATTAGTAGTTCCAAAAAAGTAATGGTTTTCAAAATTTTTTCAGTAGAAATAATTTAAAAGAGTGTTAAATGGTGATTTCAAAGCCTGCCTTTACATTTTAAGACAAACAATCCCTGGTTTTTAAATTTTTTTATTAAGGTAAAGTTAATAAACACTCTTAGCCTCAGGTTTCACATGAGAAACATTGTGGTTACTACCTTCCCCCTATGAACAAGTCCCCACCACGTACCCCATTAAAGTCACTGTCTATCAGCATAGTAAGATGCTATAGAGTCACTACATGTTTTCTCTGTGTTATACTGCCATGCCCCCCCTATATTTTGTGCGCTGATCATAATGCCCCTTAATTATCTTATCCCTCCCTTCCCACCCACTCTCCCCAGTCACTTTCCCTTTGGTAACTATTAGTCCATTCTTGGGTTCTGTGAGTTTGCTGCTGTTTTATTCCTTCAATTTTTGCTTTGTTGTTATACTCCACAGATGAGCGAAATCATTTGATACTTGTCTTTCTCTGCTTGGCTTATTTCACTGAGCATAATACCCTCTAGCTCCATCCATTTTGTTGCAAATGGTAGGATTTGTTTTCTTCTTATGGCTGAATAATATTCCATTGTGTATATGTACCACATCTTCTTTATCCATTCATCTACTGATGGACACTTAGGCTGCTTCCATTTCTTGGCTATTGTAAATAGGGGTGCACATGTCTTTTTCAAACTGGGCTGCTGCATTCTTAGGGTAAATTCCTAAGAGTGGGATTCCTGGGTCAAATGGTATTTCTCTTTGAGTTTTTGAGGAAACTCCATACTGCTTTCCACAATGGTTGAACTAATTTACATTCCAAACAGCAGTGTAGAAGGGTGCCCCTTTCTCCA
>JAQQAC010014484.1:12431-25033 GCA_029783875.1 Phataginus tricuspis | reverse complement strand
GGGTGAAAAGGAGTTTTAAAATATATCGGTGGTATGATATTTTCTACGCTCTTTTTGGTCTTGAAGTTTTCAGAAACGTAAGTGAAATGTAGTTGGGGTGTCAGTTTCTTATTATGATGTGTGTAGAAGTATCTATAATTAATTGAATTTTAGACATAGTCAAGCTAATTTGGAAAATAAAACAAAAAAACCCACCTGCACAAAAGGACTCTTAACTGGTACGGTTTGGATGGCTTACATATGTACTTAGGAGGTTATTCCCTGGGGCCTATGTGTAGTCACATCCAGTTACTTTATTGTGATATACAAATATTATTTTCTACATGGGCCAAAACATGGGAACAGTTGCATATCTTTGTGGTGTAAGGGTAAGTCATGACATTGACCTAAAATATTTTCGTATGAATAAAAAAAATTACAAACAACAAAATTATATTATCCATTTGTGTGGGAAGAGAGAGAAACTTTAAAAATCCTCTTGCTCTTGCTTTACATTGGCAAGTAACCAGCATGAACTCAGTAGGTGTCAAGTTCAGGCACAATACTGGGAGTGGTTGTTTCAGGCATTATATTTCATTGACTTTAATTACCCACCTCAATGAAATCAGTTGCACATAGGGATTCATGGCACCAGACACTGAACTCTGGTATCAGGATCAGGGCCAAATAGCTGGCATAGAATTGTTATTTCAAGCCAAGGATGGAGAAAGGCAGGTAGAGGAAGAGAATAAGGAAGAGAAGCTGAAGTTGAACAGTCTGAGTCATAGAAGGCCATATTCAACCAGAAGTCAAGCAGTTAGGAAACTAAGAACACAACCAAGTGCAAGGTCAGAGATAAGGATCCAATTAAGGATGGAAAGGTCAAGGAGTTGATTCAGAGGTCAGGGAGACTGTCTAAAGTAACTAGGTGACAGGAAGGAACCAGCGGTCTGGAAGCCAACCAGTTGCCTACAGCCTAAGGAGAGGTCAGAGAAGGCGTGAGGCCCAGAAAGCCTGACTTAGGGAGGCCACTGCCCAAAGCCCTGGCAAGATCCAAAGTGTTTTGACTTAAGCATTTTTAAACTTTCTTCATACTTTCCGTCAGGGCAGGGGGAAGTCTCAGAAGGAGAGAGGCTGCGAGTCGTTCCTATAATCCTGTATTTATCTGATCTGGTTCATTACACCTTTGCCCTCATTCTGCATCACTCAGTCCCCGGAGCTCTCTGCAGTAGCCTCACCTGGCTGCTAGCTCTTCTTTGAAGATGTCAAGCACTCTGAGGGTATTCGCATTTGCAGCTGCCCTCAAAAACTCTCCCCAGATATTGGAAGCGTTCACCTTCCCATTTCTTTCAGGGCTCTGTCCCAGAACCACCTCCTCAGTGAGGTCTTTCTTAAACAACCCTATGAAAAATAGAACCAATATATCACCTTTGCCCCTTGCCTTGCTTCATTTGCATTCAGAGATCTTGTCCCCATGATATAGCATTGCACCTTTAATTGCTTATTTGTAGACAGGATGAAAGTTCTCTAAGGGTAGAGAACTTGTTTGTTGTTTTTCACATCTTATTCCCAGAACCAAGAATAAACCCAGCACATAATATTTACTGAAAGAAGAAATAAATGAAAAAACATGGAGAAGAAGCTATAGGTAGCCAGAAATTTAAGCAAGAAGGTGAAATTACAGATAATTTTGTAAGTTCACTGATGAAGAGGATTCCATCCATAAATATAACTTGGGTGAGCATATGTTAGAGTTTGACCAGGACGACCTTGTTATACAATTGTAGTACTAACAAATTATTGATAGTGTCCCTATTTATACTCATACCATCCTGGTTTAGATGATAATTTAAGATCACCCTAAGTACAGGGGAAATGTGTATGGGACGGGAGCAAGTAATAGGTGAATTTAGACAATGCCAGGCTCAGTGTTTTAAACTGTAAGCAGCCTGAAGGGAAGTCATATAATTTGTTTTGATTGGCTCCTTCTTCATTGAAACTGCATGTGCCTCTACTGGACGCCAATCTCTAAGATAATAGCTACAATCTCAAAACTTCAAATGAGCCAGCTAGGTAGCAGAAGTGTGTGGACTGGGCAGATGACAGACTGTGGAGCTATGAAGACTATGTGAAACTAGGTTTCCATGTCCCATCCAAAGGGGGTAGCTGCCACGCACACGCAGCCAGTTGTATTGTTGAGTCCAAATACAGGCCTAATACAACACAATATACAATATACTGGCCTTATATATTTTAAAGGAAAACTTAAATCCTGGTTTTTATGTAAAATCTCTAAAATTTTAATCGTTGACAAGTAATTCAAAAGTTGTAAAATATTGTGTAAGCAAAACAAAGAACATCTTCTGTGAGGTACAGTCTGCAAGTTACTTATAAGTCCAAAATGTGATCAAAATATTTTATAAATGTATTTGAGGTTCACATCTCATGGCTATAAATGAAGAACTGGGCTACGAAAGAATTCTGAGAGATGAGCCACACTTCCCATTTAAATCGCTTCTGCTAGCTAGGACTTCAGGATTTCCTCATGCTTATGGGCAACATAGGGATTTTACCATTTCCTTATAAAAACCTTGTTCAGATATTACAAGGATGTTAAACTTGCTATTATTTTGTTTGTTTCAGATTTGCTTTACTTTTTAAAAATAAATTTTGAGAACATTTGGCAGGGACTTCTCTGCACATTCATAGAATGTTGAATAGCAAGAAAAAACAATCTGAAGAAGCAGCCTCAAGAGATAAAACAATGAGTCTGGGACTTAGAGGAAATATAAAAGAAAAACAAAAAAGAGAACTAGAAAAGAAGAAAATGGATCAAGACGAAGCAACCCTATTGGGAAACAGAGCAATGATTCCAGAGCTGAGACTTGAAGGAGCTGGTCTGTAACATAGTGATACGGCTCCCTGGTGGGTCACAGATGACGGGAAAGACTAAGGGATGGAAAACCAAGTTGCTGGATTATCAAACTCCCACGATGAGATCATTATTCCTATTGTGTGGTATACATTAATTACATTAAAGCTGGTGGTTGCTCTAAAAGATATTTAAAAGAGTAAAGAAATTGTCTTATCTTTTGTCAGTAAGAAGTCAAAATGTTTGAACTCTACCAATTTGCTGATATGCTAGTTTAACAAAAGTCAGGCTGATGTCTAAAAATAAACCAATATAATAGAGCCTCTGAACACTGAAATCACAACAGATCTGTACATTATTCACTGGTGCATTGAAAGGAGATGAGCTACAATGAAACACCACGGTATTAAATAATGTCAGGACATATTAATTACCTTGTATACAGGTTACATGATGTTAATGTGGTGCAGCTCCATCTAGTGGAGGAGGAGGGTGCAGGAAAAGGGCTTCTGCCCAGGCTGGGTAGGATAGTGAAATCAGAGGGAAGAGTGTGATGACTGAGAAAGTTGGGGCTAAAGAGAGGAACCTACGAGGATGAGGTGTTGAAATCATTAGAACAATGCAAGGATATAAGAAGAGAAGAGAGAGAAAAATGAAAGGACAACAAGAAGGGAAAGCCGCAAACAACAGTGGACAGGCATGGTAAAGAAGGAAGAAAATAGATGATCAACAACCAGCCAGCAACCAGAGTGACAGAGGACATTAAATTCCTACATTTAGGAAACATCAGTTTGCTTTTGTTGATCTTGTGACTGTGAGGAGAACGATTCCGAACAGAGGCCAAAAATCAGCAAACCACACTTGGGTGTCTACCACTCAGGAAGTACAAGCTACAAAGAACATGCTCTCAACCTAAAGATGAGGAGAATCTGGAAAAACTACAAAATCATAACTTGCCTTAAATTCGTCAAAGAGCTGACATCACAAGGTAACCAACTATTCTGAAATCTTCAATGGGACAAAGAAGATGACTGGCTCCCCAAACTGCCTCACCTGTGACCAAGTACAAGGGAAGAGGCACTGAGCAAAGGTAAGCCTGCCGTCACCGCAGACCCCTTCTCAGGAGGCTCAGCTGAGGGCTCGGAATAGTGACTTGGCAAGTCGGGAGATTATTGGGGAGATCACTGGCTATAGGGAGGGGTGAGCAGGCATCGAGCCTTGCTTGCATCTTCAATATATGAAGAAGAAGCCTGATGCAACTGGAGGGCAGCAAAGCCAATCACACACAGAACACACAGGCAGACACACTGCAGCTGGATAAGGACTAAAAATTTTACCCCTAGAAAAGATAGATGGCTTTAGAATCCTATAGGTAATAAATACTATGTACAGATATCCTAATGCTCATGGAAAGGACAAGTGAGATCAGTGGTAGATAGAGGGCAAAGTTTTGCTGACTTTATCTTGCTAACATTTCTGAGAGTTTTGGCTTTATATTCTTGAGGAATATTGGTTTCTAATTTCTTATGATGTGCTTGCCTGGCTTTGACATTAAGGTAATACTGACTTCTAATAAGTTTGGATGTGCTCCATTGTCCTTTATTTTTGTAAGACTTCACAGATCAATATTTTCTTTTTTTAAAATCATGTTCTGACTACTAGTTTTATCAGTGACTAAAAGAGGAGAATTGAAGTCCCCAACTGTAACTGTAGAATTGTTTATTTCAGTTTTATCAGTTTTTGCTCCATATATTTTGAAGATTTATTGTTAGATGCACACATATTTAACATGGTAATGTCTTGATGAATTGGTCTCTATTATTATGTAATGTTCTTATTTATCACTGGTAATATTTGCTCCAAAGTTTACATTAGTGGATATTAACATAGGCACTCTAGCTCATTTGTATTAGTGTAATTTTTGGTATATATTTTCTGTCTTCTTATTTTTAAACAATCTATATCTTTGTATTTAAAGTGCACCCCCAGCAACACCTTCATTTGAGTCCATGAGGTCCTGCAGAAAGCCCAGCTAAGACATGCCAAACTCTTGATCTACAGGAACTGTGATGATAAATATATATCATTTAAAATTTCCAAGCTTGTAGCCTTGTAGTAATCTGTTATATACAATAGAAAAATAATACAGGCTGATAAACTTTGATCCCAAAACCAAATAAAGAAACTTAAATATATGTGTGTGTGTGTGTGTGTGTGTGTGTGTGTAAAACCTCTGTTTTACTTAAGTACATAGATGCAAAAATTGTAATGTTATCTGAAGCCAGCAATATTTTCAAAATAATACATGACTAGAATTTTAGCAAAGGACTCTGGGATGATACTCAAATCATTCTGCATCTTTTCTGCTCCTGGCTCCAAATCCCACTCATCCGCTCTGAGCAAACAAGCCCCGGGAGCTGGCATAAGATGAGACATGGCGAGGGCAGAAGGAGATTATTGTGGATCTCTCTACTCTCTGGGGCAGACAATTTCTAGGGAAGAAGAACAGATGATCATGGATCCTGGAGATACATGCATACCTCCCAATCTTCAGGGAGGGGTCCCTCATGAATATGCCTGGTGCCTGGTCTTTAAGAACTGAAAAAGAGCTGAACTGCTGTGTGCTGAATCTGCTCCATCTTTGAGGCTTGGAGAGCAAGGAGATTATTAAGCAGAGAGACATCCTACTGATCCATCCTGACAGAGACTTCTGACACTTTCCTGTTTCTCCAGGATGCTTCTGCTGCCAGACACCATGAGTGGTCAAAGAAAAATCACACCACCCCTAAGAGAACACTATACCCAGAGAGTAAAAGATTAGGAACATAGCTTAATAAAATTCCTACATTCTAAGGACAAAAAGGAAATCTGACAAACTTCAAAATAAAAATGTTATTTACAAAGGAAAAATGATCTTTGATCTTAGGGCATCAGAGTCCTGGGTGGCTAGTAATTCAGATTTAAGCAAGTGCTTATTCTAAACCCAATACATGACAGAATGAATATGTCATTGTGAAATAAGGCTATTCACAGATATGTAAGCATTGAAAGGCTCCACCAGCCATGTAACCCATCTGCACAAAATACTCCAAAAGCAACATATGGATCAGTGCAGAGATCTCAAGAAAGGAAGCAGTATTCAGCAGAGAACACTACAATGCATATGAAGTTAGAGCAACAATATGTAGTAAAATAAATTGTCTAGGAATTTGTAAAAAAAAAGTGCTAAATAATGATTCTTTAAATATAAGGGACCCACTGTAAATGAAATTCTTAATATTACTCAGCTATATCAGCAAAACATAGCACTTGGGCAGGGGATGTTTGGAAAAAGGAGTCCAAGTAAAAGAATCTCAAAGATCTCATCTATGTCAGGGAGGAGGAAGCTAGAGAGGTAGAAATATTTGAAGTTGCAATATATTAGCAGAAATATATTGGTTGAGAATGTTTTGGAAATCCTGATTTCATATAATAGTACAGAAATATGTGTTTGGTAATAAGTTTTGAGAAAAGCAACACAATAATTAATGTAATGGAAAATTTAGTGAAACTCTCAAACTAAGGAATAAAAGGAGGACTGAGTAACAATTTGATCAAACCAGAAAAATAGGGAAAAGAAAAACCATGAACCAATATAAAATAAAAATGGCCATGAATAAATAATAATGCATGATCAAAGCATGCATTCATGTCAGTCCTGGTGAACAGGATCAATTTTCTAGGTAATGACAATGAAATGCCTTGGAAAAAATCACCCTTTAAAAAGTTTAGAGAACAAGAAGCTGAAAAATTGCCAGCCTGAGAACAGGAAGATATCTATACCTGAGAGGTGAGCCAGGAAGGTCTTTGCCTCAAGGGCAAATGCCCACCCAGAAAAAGCAGCTCGGAGATAGGTTCTGGTGAAGTGCAGGAGATACTGGGTGTGTGGCTCTGAGTTCTGATCTTTTGGGGAATAGGAAAGGAGGAATTTTTGTCTATAGTATTCTCTACCACTCAGGGTTTTTGCCCTGAGACCATTTTCTAACCTTTGGAAAGTTGTTGAGAGGTTGACTGTCTTCGTGTTTTTGTGAGGCAGAGGGGATGAGATTTGGAGTTCAGTGACCACCAAAGGCAGAAACCCCAGTATGACAGTCTTGCTCTGGACTGGGACTCTGGAGAGCTATTTTTGGAAACGGTGCAGACTATGCTCTGGCTAGTTATCTAGTTGAACCAGAAAATTCTCAACCTTTGGTCCTACTGTCCTCAGATTGCTACTGTCCTCAGATCCCCTGCAAAACAAGCAAAATGCTTCCCTCAAAGAAGGCAACAGTATTCTAGATTTGAAAATATTTTTGAAAATATTCTTCTAGTAATGCAGGCAGAAAATACTACAAATCATACCTAGTGACAAGACAAAAAGTATCGAGAAACAAAAAGGAGACACCCAGGGACTTCAGATAATAGAGCGATCAGATACAGATTGGAAACAACACCTCTGTTTATTTCTGAGATAAAAGTCATACTTGAAAAAAGTCAGTAAGGAACTGGAGACCATTACAAGTAATACAAAAGACTCAAAAAGACCCAAAAAGACTAAAAAATAGAAATTATAGAAATAGTAACTGAAGTTAAGAATCAATTAATGTGTTTAACAACAGATTTGACAAGCTGAAGATAAACTTACGAAACTCAAAGATACGTTAAAAGAAACATCCACAATTAAGTACTGAAAAAAAGATGAAAAACACAGAATCGTAAGTAGCATGCATGATACAAGAAGGTCTGAAATACATCTAATTGGCATCCCAGCTGAAGCGAGAAAGAATCCAAAAACAGTATTTGAAGAGGTAATAGCTAGGAATTTTCAATAATTGATGAATTCATCAATTCACAGATTCAAGGAGGATATATTTTTAAACATATAATATGTGGGTACATGCATGTGTGCACAAAATACACAAAGACATATTATAGTAAAACTTTAGAAAACCAGACAACGGGAAATCTTAAAAGCAACCAGAAGAAAAGATAAGTTGCCCTCAAAGTTGTGCCAGACTGACCACTAACTTCTTCCTCTACCTCTGGAAGCAAGACAATAGAAAAATACCTGCAAGCTAACAGAAAGTAACTGATGGGCTAGAATTCTCTAACTAGTGACTATACCCTTAACAAATGAAGGCAGAATATATTTTCAGACCAAAAAAAAAAAAACCCCAAACTGAGAATATGTCATCAAACTGAACATTCTTAAGGAGTTTAGCAGACAGAAAGAAAATGATCTCAGATTTAAAACTCTGCTATAACAGATAACTTCTGGAAATTTGTACTTGTGTCAGTAAAGATCTTAATTTTAATAATAAGATTAGACATAAATGTGATAAATTATAAACAGGAAATTTTTACTTGATCAAGTTAAATTAAAAATGTATATTTAGACATTTAACACTTAAATCCCATTTAATTAGGGATTTTAAAAATATGAATCTTAAAGTTAGATACAGTATGGACTAATGACAATGAAAATATTTGGGGGAAGAGTCAAGGTTAAGTCTCTATTGATCACATCCATATCTGCCCTAGATTCTCCTGTGAATTCTTTCAAGAGAGAAGGAAGAAGTTTAGGAAATAAGGGGATTTGGGATTTCTGAAATAGTTCCCCTTACCAGACCTCCCACACAACTTAACTTTAGCTAAATATATATTTGATTTTTAATTTGAATGTGGGATATCCAGGACAGGAATCTTCAGGACATCTGTTCCACCAATATAATTTCAAAGGGACTAAAAACTGAGATATCTTTTTAAATTACATAATTTTATACATAATTTCAACCTTCTAAATAAGAATATCTAAAGATGGGACCCAGAAATCTGTCTTTCTAAAAATGTCTCCAAGTAATTCCTCTCAATTCAGCAATACACTGGGAACAGGTACTTGTGAACTAAGTTCTAGACCCATCTCCAACAAAATTTGTGATTTTGGGTCTTTACTTAGTTCAGAACAAGGGCTAAAAAAAGCAGAAAATGAGACTTATCCTAAAAGAACTTATAGCTTAATTGGGATAGATTAAATAGAATAAATTAATTATATAGCTGATCTTGAACAACACAGGGGTTATAGGGGTATCGACCCCTAACAGGGTCAAAGATTCTTGCAGAACTTTTCATTCCCTCAAAATTTAACTACTCTTGACCAGAATAGCCTACTCTTGACCAGAAGCCTTACTGGTAGCATAAACAGTTGATAACACATATCTTGCATATTATATACTATATTCTTACAATAAAGTAAGCTAGAAAAAAAGAAAATGTTCCTTGAAATTATCTCAAATATCCAAAAACTTCCAATATATTGAAAAAAATCTGTGTAGCATGAGTGGACCCATGAGGTTTGAACCCATACTCTTCAAGGGTCAAGTGCACTCAGGGAAACCTGTCTGCAGTGCCTCCTTTCTGGTGCTCTGCCCCACAAATTCTGACCAGCTGTGGCATCCCTGAGCTTTGATTTCTGTCTCCTCAACCAGAGAGCCTGTCAGGCTCTAGGTACTATCTCTGAAACTGCCTCTAATTGGTAAGTTGGTGAGACAGGAGAACTCATCTTCTTTGTTTCTCTTTTCTCAGTGATCAGAGTGCTATGTTGCCTGTGAGCTAATCTCTGAAAACATGTTCCTATGTTTTGTCTGGTTTTCCAACTTGTTTAAGGTAGAAGGTTAAATCTAGGTTCTGTTACTCCTTCTTGTTCAGGAGTGGAAATCCTCAATTTTTTTTTTTAACTTACCACTCAGCTGTAGCAATGCAAAGGATTGTAAATGACAAGTAAAATAAAACACTCGGTGGTAGGGGTGAGTGACTCCTTGGACAATAAAGCAGTCAGCGTTCTACAGCAGTTTAGCCACTAATTTGACTGACCCTTGCCAGAATTTTTCAGCCTAAAACCTTCCAAGTAGAGTATATGAGGAAAAACTGAAATTAGAACTTGGTTTCAGTTTTAACCAGCTTTATCTCTGTACTCTAACCCTAAGCACACCCCTCTTTATAACCCATAATAGGTACAAGCACAAGTGGTATTCCCAATGATGAGAGAGACTAGATCCTTAAACACAAATCAGTAGAATTATTTCATACTCTAACTTAGGGTCTACCAATGTCAATGGGATTAAATGCTTATATTATAATGGGACCATTTGATGTACTTGTATTTATTCAAAACTAAATACCATGATACATTTTCTCATGAATGATTACTACTACTGCTGATGAGGCTGAGAAGGGTCTCACATGGGGGCAATACCACCAACCCCTGCGGCTCTGTTAGAACCTGGATCCAGGACCAAGAGGGATGAGAGGAACCTGGGGAGGTGCTGGAATAGGCAGACAACACAGCCTGTATCTTGTGAGTCCCCAAAACACAAGTAGCATGGATTAACACAGGGAAACCTAAAGAGGGACATTATAAGTCTTATTCTATGGGTTATTTAAAAGATTTATGTATCTATTTAAAAATAAAATAAATTATTTCACATTGGTCTGAGTGGGGTGTGACACGAGGGACCTGCAATTTCACCGCTACAGAGGAGGCTGCTGTTGCTATGGTTTCCATGATGCAGATGCTGTAAACCCAGGGAATTGCACCACTATACAATCATGCAATCTACTGCAGTACATCACAGAATTGTTTTCTGTACTTTTCTTTTACTTTGAGCACCAGAGAAACCCAAATTCACAAATCACAAATCAATGAAATTATGATAAATAAAATACCTTTCTTGATGCCTACATTCTGATTACCATTTTCCACATATGTTAAGAGGGAGATGTCAAAGTTAATATTCTACCAAGCTAAATACTTTCATATATTCTACACCTTCCTTGATTTGATTTCCATTGTTTTGCCAACTTCCAGGGTGCACACATTTTAATAGCAAGGAGAATGCTAAGCAATATTCATATTCTGTTGATATTTGACCATATATGACTCTCCATTGTAACACTAGGACAGGTTTGAATACATTATGTTCTTCCTAACAGATATACTGGTATATTAAATGGGAGTTTTAAATCAGTATTAGGCTTGGCAGTATTCATTGTGATTTAACATTGTAGAAATCAAGCAATTAAGAGCAAGAGTTCTGGATTCCATTCTTTTTCTGGATGTTTAAGTGAGTATTAACATTGTGTTGTCTGTTACTGCCTTATTTTGTTTGCCATAAAAGTGATCCTTAGAGGAATAAAATTGACCCACATACAAAAGCTCAGGCATGCTGGTAGTATTAATCATTACTTAGCACTGTGACACTTACTCCTAGTAAGTCGCTCAGATATTTAGGCACACGCTTCTCAGCTAGGAGACATAGTTTTTAAGAACATGCCATGGCTTCCTTTTAGAGTCTCTATTATATTCATATTATGTCCCTATTATATTCATATTCATTTATTCAGTCATGATGTTTCTGGCATCTGTATTATTTATTTACCTGATCAATAACATTAATTCTTCAATATCATTTGTACAATTTAATTCAATGAGCATTATTTAAGAAGCTGCATAGAAATCATACGCTGTTGGGTGCTCAGAAGCACACAAACATATACAAATATAACATAGTTCATGCCCTCAAAAGTTAATAGAAAAAGAAGCTTAACTCTTGAACAATTTTATAAGGTAGAATATTATTCAGTGTTGAAAACATTTATGTACTAAGATATATTTTCTAGACTTATGCATTATAGACACTGTGGGGGTTACTGCTCAAATGCTGCCTTTAGCTAGTACTGAGTACCGAGAAGAAAAGGCAGTGGTTTGGGAACTCATGGGTTCATGATAGCAGGCCTTTCTTTCTTTTCTTTCTCAATGCTCATCCATTATTTCTCCATCCTTGTGGAACATCCATCATCTCATAAACCTCCAAACTGTGCCAGAGAAAAAAAAGAGTCTCCAAACAGATTTTTAATAATCCTAAGCTCTTATTTTTCTCTTACTGTTGTTTAAAATGTGTAGTGTAATGCTGGAGTCATCTGTTGGTTGCCTGTCTACTGCAGCCAATATAACTTGCCTTTAACTACAAAGCTTCAGTGGGACATTAGGTCCCCTTGTAAGTGGGTTGATATCTGGATGACCTGCCCCGGGCTCTGTGGCCCTCAGTCTGCAAGCCCCTCTGACTAGCAAAACCAGGCATATTTCTCTGTAGGTGGGGACAACCCAGCTGCCATAAAGCACACAACCCAACCCCCTAATTCTCTCTTTTCTACTAAAAATGTGCCGTTAAATATAGTATTTATAAAAACAGAAGCATGAATCAATGTTTTCTCTGCTACAATTTTAGAAAGGTTAACAATATGTTGCTCTTCACTCACATCCAATCTGATGTAGTCTTGCATTCATAATTTCCACTGAATCTTTATGTCCAGACACTTTCTTTTTTTTATTTTTTTTATTTTTTATTTTTTTTTAACAATTTATCTTATTTTAGTATCATTAACCCACAATTACATGAGCAACACTGTGATGACTAAACTATCCCCTTCATCAGGTCCCCCCCACCAACCCCATTACAGTCACTGTCCATCAGTGTAGTGAGATGCTATAGAATCACTACTTGTCTTCTCTGAGCTGCACAGTCTCCCCCGTGCCCCCCCACCCTATGTCTGCCAATCGTAATGCCCCTTTTACCCTCTTATCCCTCCCTTCCCACCCATCTCCCCAGTCCCTTTCCCTTTGGTAACTATTAGTCCATTCGTGGGCTCTGTGAGTCTGCTGCTGTTTTGTTCCTTC